>WSXT02126274.1:0-10818 GCA_011762715.2 Neuroterus valhalla
ATTTTCTGCAGCCTTCATCATGAAATTTCGAATGTGGTCCCATTTTGATATGATGCAGTTCTTATAAAAATTACAATTTTCAATAATGTTAGATTCAGAATTGAATATAACAAAAGAAAAAAAAGGCCATCCTCAGTAGTTGAACCCCCTCACTCCGGGACATGGAGTATAAAGCGTTACCACTGGGCCGCTGTGAGTTGCTGACATCAAAAGTATATGAGCGATACCTGAACATTAGCAACGGGAACTGCGATTTTCAAATATTTATATCCTCAATTACGGGCTTCACTTACAAAAAAGCCGCGATACGTATCAAATGGAATTCTATTATCTATATAATGGTTCTAATGCGATCTCGATTCGAGTTTCACACTCTAGTCCTTCCCCTTGTCAGACGGATGAAGACGCCGGGAAAACGCTCGCCTCAGCCCAAGGGAAGAGGCAGAGAGAATCCACCGTGAGTCCCCAGACTCCAGCGCAAGGAGACCAGTGTTCAAGAGGGCAAAACTCGGGCCTCGATCTCCATGAAGGAGGCACCACCAGTTGTGGCGAAAAAGGAGAAGAGGAAGAAGAAGAAGGGCCAGAGGCGAGCTTGACCAAAGGCGGTTCTTATCAAACCGTCCGATGGTTCAAGCTACGCTGGCGTCCTCCCTAACATTCACAGGATGGTGGAACCGGACACCTTTGGTGTAAAAATCAAGGGTGTTTGGAAAACCAGGGATGGAGACATCCAAATATTGTACTCCAATCATTATTTGGTGGGATTTATGGTTTTGGTTGCTATCCGTTACCATTTGGTAAAAAAAAAGTTTCTTCATCGGAAATCGAGTGCAAAGTATGAGTGTAACGATAAGAATAAGTACCTTAAAGCTCACAGAGCTTTGAGAAACGTTATCTTTACTTACACTTGATTACGTAGTGCATTCGAAATATGAGGTTTCGACGATGCATAGATGAACCTTAATCTCAAAGAGATAGTTTTGCTAAATTTACTTACGAATCTGCATAATTATCAAAATAAACAGAAAAAAGAGCAATCCAAATGCAAGGTATAAGCATGCGAGTGCAAAGCGCGAGACATAAGATGTCCGACTACGAAGCGTGAGTCTAATACATTATCGAGCGTGGAGCGCGAGATACGGCAGGCGTGCTAAAACTTGCGAGCACGTCCAGCAAGCAATGAGAATATGCCCGTGGAGCGAGCAGATTTTTTATTTTTTATTTTGTAAGTTTATAGGGTCTCGTACAAGAATTGTAAGGCTGCGGCTACCAGTGGCTGTCCGAAAAGGTTTAGCTCAAACCCCGGAAATCGTGTTGAATTTGAGCTTTTCCAGGAAAATCCCTTTGACCATCCTTGAAAACACTAGAATTTTCTAGAGTATTCGAGATAATGAATAGTGTCTGGTCGTAGTCCATTAAGCGTTGATAAGAGTATTTTTTTAAATGTCACGAGCGCTCAATCATTATAAATACAAATGGATGAGAGGTGAATACATACACCTTCTCATCGCGCGCTTCGCGCCCAGCTCGCAAGTTTGAGCAGGTCTAGGGCGCGCGTCTTTTGGATCTCGCGCTTCGCGCTCAATAATAAATGTATATCGCGCTCCGCGCTCGATTTTGAATTTTCCTTATCCTCTATTTTTGAGATAGCTAGAACTGTTTCTGAGATCATTGCGGGAAATGAAACGTAAATCATGTCTCCGGCTTCAACGAACACATTTTCCTCGGGTGTCTCGTGCTGCGCACTCCATCCAAATGTGTCCAAAACGCGGACTTTTCAATATCACTTCAAACTCTAACGCATCAGATGTATATAATATTGATTATTATACTGAGTGACTTGTTTTGTTTAAAAATGTTAGTTAGTCTATTTCTAATATCAATACCATTACAATTTTTTAAAAAACACGCATCCCATAGAAAAAGACAGTTTTTCTTCTCAATTTTTTCTTTCTATCTCGTCAAGTTTTGCTAGACACTCGACTCTCATTTGAAATGTTGTTTTCTTACTTTAATACAGAAACTATGCATCCCACGGGAAAAAAATTCAACAAAATTTGTAGATGTTCTTTCAAAGAACAATTTTGTTCTTGAACTGGAATTTTTTATTTTTAGACTATTCTTGCAGAAAAAACAAAAACTGCATGCCCTATCGAAACATGATTGAGAACAAACTTGTGGAAATGTTTTAGATAAACAATTTTAGTACTTTTACTCTTCCCCTTATCTCCCATAGACTGTTCATAAAATGAAAATTTTGATTATTTTTCATTATTTTTGTGCGATCGAGATTAGAATTTTCGATTTTTCGAGAAAATTCAAAAAGTTGTATTCAAGATACTGCTTTCTGATATTTACTCCCCGATTTTCTTGTCAATCTTGCGTTATTTGACTGAAAATTCTCATTTTCATGTATATTTTTGAATTTTGAAAATGCCGCAACTCTGGCAATTTCGTTTGGATAAACTTCCGAAAAAGTGATATGCCCGATTCCCGTCAAACTACGTATACTTATGTATTTTGATGCGCTGATTTTGAATATAATAACAAAAATTGGCACAAATTTGATTTTCATAGTGAAATCATGAAAAACCCATGAAAATGATGGCTTTTTGAGTTTATCTCAGACAATATGCAAAATAGAAGAAAATTATTTTATAAAAAGTTGTAGATCTCATTAAAATATTTTTTTTTGTTTCTTACATTTCCCTTCTTCGGCTGATAGTTTCCTAGAAAATTAGTGATAATCTATTCTCGTGAGAAAAACCCGTGAAATCATGGCTTTTCACGTTCGTCGATGTCAATACTGGCAATATTCTGTAGCTAGTCACAGGGGTACCATTTTCTTTTATATTTTTGAATTTTGAAAATACCATAACTCTGAAAATTTTGGTTTCATCGAAAAAAATGATAAGGATAAATTGTTTCACGTTTTACGTGCTACAAGAAATTGTACTTACGATTTTTGAGCCTCGGAAAAAAAGCCCAACCGAATTTTCAAAATGCTCCTCCTATTTGATTTTTTATCCAAAATAGCTAGTTAACGAACTTGTCTTGCCTTTTTGGTTCCTAAAAGTATTTACCAAAGAGCAATGCAATCCGATCAGTCTTTCGAACGTTATGGAGTATACAGACGAGTATACATGTACCAAGTGAAGTTTACTTGGCTTAAGTGAATGAAAGTCCTGAATGCGTGCAAACATATATTTATTGGAAGCAACTGAATATATGCACATTGAATGAAAATTTTTTTTTTTCAGTCAAAGAAATTTTAATAGGATCAAGTTACCATTGTTTGATCCAAAAGGACGAGCTCAATGGAATATTCATCCAAATCCAATTCCCAAGTATTTAATTCAACGAAATGATTATTTGGTTGAAGTAATGATTATTAAATTTAAGATGAAGAATTCAATTCTGCTAGTCGAGAGAATCGTTTCCTTTAATCGAAGAAATAAATATTGATGTGGGGACAATATTCTATTCATCCAAAGAAATGCTTGATTGATATAAAAGCATTACCTCTTTGTTTCAGAAAAATATATTCCTAACTTAATTACACCGGCACACAAAAAGAAAAAAGTTCTCTGTACACCAGACCAGACCTATCTACGGGCATGTTTTTCGACCCGCTGAATCCGAATTTCAAGTCAGTTTAGGCCGTACACCCTCCAATTTCGAATAAATTGCAAAAAACCGTAAGAAATAGCGAGAATTGGATGTTTTAGTAATAAAAATATTTTTTGGATCTAGGGCAAGCATAATTTCTATGTATTTTGAACCGGTGAATACTAATTTCTAGTGCACTTAGATCATAAGCCGTTTTGACTCCAAGAAAATTGTAAATACCCCAAGACAAAAGTTTTAGACTCTTTAAAAATACATAATTTGTGTTCAATATGTTTTTACCAAGCGGCTGACGGTTTTCGATAAAACCGATGAAATAGAAAAAAAACTCTGTACTTCGTACCAACATTTCTCCTCATCTTCTCGGAAACCGCCAATCGCTTGGTAAAAACATATTGAACATAAAATATGTATTTTTAAAGGGTCTACAACTTTTACCTGAAGCTTTTTTATAAATTTTCACTATTTGCTGAGCTGAACGTAAAGAAACATGATTTTTGTGGGGTTTTCATGGTTTATTCATGGTCATGAAAATTACATTTGCGGGTATTTTCACCATCATTTTCGTGATCAGCGCGTCAAAATACATAGATATACAGAGTTTCAAAATATTCAAAGGTAAGCGCTTTTTGGAACTCCACCTACGTTTGTTCCTATTTTATCGGTTTTATGCCATTTTTTGAGTGTTTGAAGGAATATAAGCCAAATTCATTGCAGATTTGGATGGAGCAGATTGAATTACATGAAAATCTCCTTCGATTCGAGTCTACAAAACTCTTTTTATCAAGGTAATCCCATTTTTTGCAATATTTGCCATTTTTATGGGTTTTCTACAATTTTCGTGTTTTTTTTTAAAATTTTCTTGGATTAAAAACGGCTTATGACCTGAGTGCACTTGGAATTAGTATTCACCGGTTCAAAATACATAGAAATTATGCTTGCCCTAGAACCAAAAAATATTTTTATCACTAAAACATCCAATTTTCGCTATTTCTTATGGTTTTTTGGAATTTATTCGAAATCGGAGGGTGTACGGCCGAAACTGACTTGAAATTCAGATTCAGCGGGTCGAAAAACATGCCCGTAGATAGGTCTGGTCCGGTGTAGAGAGAACTTCTTTTTTTTTGTGTGCCGGTGTTATTGTTCTTTCAAATGAAATAATTATTTCATTCGTTTCAAAAAATATAAATATTTGGTCCAAGGAATATCATTTGATTTAAATGCATCCTGTTCGAAATGAACAATCAAACTAATTGGATCAAGAAAATATTTCTTCAAAGTCTTGATCGGAGAAAATATTAATTCAAATATTTCCTTGATCCCAAGAAATAAGAAGTTAAGTGAATGCATTTACTTCACCAAATATTTTTTCCAAGTGTAGGAAAATCCCCGCTGCTGTAAAATACGATAACTTTATCAATACCCATTGATTGCCCAATCGCATTCTCTGAAAATTATGAAGAAAAACCAGAAAACAGTAATCGCAAAGTACCTGATAGTTGGAAAGACACAACTGGGCTCGTTTCGCTCGAATATTATAGCTGTCAAAATATTCGAATTGAATGCCTTTCGATCGCGGGATCAACGATCCGTGGGTAACTCTTTGTTCGGCTATTGTCGGCGCCAGGCCAAAGTGAGATTTTTGCGTGCAGTGTACCTACTTACGTCCGCGTGCCGCACACTTGTACACTTTTGAAGGTCCACATTCATTTACCGACGTGGTTTTCGTAATGCAGTAGTTTGCACCACCAAACGAGTCGTGGATACAAAAAATCAATATCCGATATATATCAATAACATGGATCTATTCTGAACAAGTGGCCGCAAGGGTCGCCACTTTACTTATAGTTCCCATTTCTAATAGATTGTTACTCTCTATTTCTCTCTGCTACCATTTCTATGTACAAATTCTCTCTTCATTGAAAAAGCTTGATTATTCTTTCTAATTAGTGTAATTTTGAATGCCAGTTAGATTTTAATTGTTCAGATCTAGAATAGTCAAATTACATACTTCGAAAAGGAAATGTCTTTCCCTTATTCAAGAAACTAATAATAATATCTTGTTATCGCTTGAAAGTTGCTAATATGATTCATAATCCATTAGCTAACATAGCTTCATAGCATGATTGGAGTATTTACAATTAGATCCTTCCTATTAAATAGTTAAGCAAAATGGCAGAAATAAATTCGACTCATTCAGATTTCAACAATTTCATGTGGGACTGTGTTGAACCACCTATTTATTCTCATAGTTAAGTTAGAATAAATATATCGAGGTTCTGATGTAAACTTTTGTGAAGGGAACGGAGGCCTTCGAATCCGTGAAAGAGAGAGATTAAATATAAAACTGACCGAAATGTGAAAAAAAATTTGGAAACAACAAAATTGGAATTTCATATGTAAAAAACAAATTCAAGACCCCAAAGGGAAATAAAAACAGCTTTTATTATTACATTTATATTGTATTATACGCTAGAATGCACACTGGAGATATAGCAATAATTTAATTTCAAACCAAATTCATTCAGAAATGTCTATAATTGAATTTCAAAGAGACTGACGAAGTTGAATTTTCAAAAGTAAATTGTTTAAACTTTTTAAACAAAATGTCGTGTTCATAAGATTTCGGGTCATGAACGAGATAAACCATATAGGAAATAAGGAGTTTGAGGCATAGCTGATTTTGAATTTGTCATTATTTTAACGAATTTCTTTAAACAATTTGTTCAGATAAATTATTGCATTCGGTTATTAGGCCAAAATAAATTGTATATGTAATAACCGCGAGCGGGTGTGGTTAAGCTACTATTGTGAGGTAATTTTAGCATCTTTCTCAGTTGTATGGTCATGCTCGCATGTAATGGATAACATTTGTTTCTAGCTTCTGCAGTGTGTTCATAGTTAATAATAAGATCTGCATCTTTTTCTCTCGTTCTGTTTTGAATGGGATCATACAACTATGACGATAACTTTGTATCTTCAATGAGGGCCAAAGATTTATGTTTAGATAATTTCAGTTTACTATTGTTCCCACCATTTAAAGCGACCTTTATCATTTTTACCAGAAATCTTCTTTCAGAATATTTCAGCTTTCATGGAAAGCTAATTTCAACTCTTCTTCCGAATAACTATCTGAGAGAGATTAATAATTCTCTGTATTTTTGAAAGTGATGTTTTAAAAGAGTGATGTCATGTTTGATACAAATTAAATCAACATTTCATTTCTTAAGGGTTTTAGAGTTCATGGATTTAGATTTCATCGGTTTAGGGTTTATACGTTTAGGGTTTATGAATTTTGGGTCTATGGGTTCAGAGTTTATGAGTTGAGGGTTCATACGTTAAGGGGTTTATGAGTTTAGGGTTTATGGGTTCAGAATTTACGGGTTTATGATTTAGAGTCCAGGATTTTATGGTTCATGGATGTAGAGTTCATCGGTTGAGGCTTATGGGTTTAGTTTTTATCGGTTCAGGCTTTACGCGTTCAGGGTTCATGGATTTTGGGTCTATGAATTCAGAGTTTATGAGTTGAGGGTTCAGACGTTAAGGGGTTTATGAGTTTGGGGTTTCTGGATTTAGAATTCACAGGTTTATGATTCAGAGTCCAGGATTTTATAGTTCATGGATGTAGAGTTCATCGGTTGAGGGTTTAGTTTTTATCGGTTTAGGCTTTACGAGTTCAGGGTTCATGGATATGGGGTCTATGGGTTTAGAGTTTATGAGTTGAGGGTTCATACGTTAGAGGGTTTATGAGTTTAGGGTTCATGGGTTCAGAATTTACAGGTTTCTGATTCAGAAGCCAGAGTTTTAGGGCGCATGGATGTAGAGTTCATCGGTTCAGGGTTTGCGGGTTTAGTTTTTATCAGTTTAGGGTTTATGCGTTCAGGATTTATGGATTTGGGGTTCTTTGGTTTCAGAGTTTATGAGCTGAGGGTTCATACGTTAAGGGGTTTATGAGTTTATGGTTTACGGGTTCAGAATTTACAGGTTTATGATTTAGAGTCCAGGGTTTTAGGGTTCATGGACGTAGAGTTCATCGGCTTAGGGTTCGTGGGTTTAGTTTTGATCGGTTTAGGGCTTATGCGTTCAGGGTTCATGGCTTAGGGTTTATGGGTTTAGGATTCATGGGTTTATGGTTTATGAGTTAAGGGTTTATTAGTTTGGGGTTTATGTGTTTAGAGTTCATGTTATTTTGCAATATACTGCAAATTTAGCAATAATTGTTTGAGCTATTTATTTGAACAAATTATTTTTTTAAACTTGGTTAGGTGAGTCTCTTTAAAATTCATTTACAAACATTCCTGGCTACATTTAAATTTGCTTGTTTCTGTGAAAAAAATAGGACTTTTTTCACCGAATCGTAAACAACTGCATAAACGTCTAGTTTCCTCAAAGAAGAAAAAGGCTTTGATTGTTTCTCGTCTTCGTTAAACTCTGGATAGCCAAGAAGATTGAAGGGTCCCTTGCAATTATAATTGTCGACTATTCCCAGTGCGCTCGAACATGACCAGCCCTAATTAGCGCAAATGAGATCCTCATTTGTGGAGCAATTGTCATCTCCCTTCGGGGGATCCTTTTCAGCAACAAAGGTTCATCCAAAGACTGAAATGATACTTTATGACTTTTTCATACTTGCCATTATTAAAAAGACTAATGCTGTATTTTTCAGTAGGAGCCAAGTGTGGGCTTCGAGGGCTTATAGAAGGCGAGTGTAATTGTGTGTCGGATGCCCTCTGTGCCTGAATGAGGCGGGCTGCTGCCTCGGTTTCATCGTAATTACTTTATTTCCATATTCCAACGCGAAAAAGGCGCGCTTGAAAAGGCTCTCGGCAGTGCTACCTTGGCACTACTGTACTCCATTTGTGGAGATGATGGCAGAGGGAGTCGGGCTGGGGTACAAAGTAAAAGGGGTAGAGAAAGCAAAGCCATGCGGGAAAATAGAGAGCATATGAAAAAGTAAGCGATATGGAGAAAGGAGGGAGAGAATAATTACATATCGCAAACAAGCCGGACTTTGAGTATTTCATAGGAAAAACGAACATATCAGTCTAGCTCGTTCAAATGAACGAAATGGACTTGTTCATTTGGAGAAGTATGATCGGAGTTTCTATGACTGTTTTGGAGATGTTTTATCCTCTTTTTTTGTGATCTAGAGTTGAAATTCAGATGAAATTTCATGTTAAACTTTTTATTTAAGCTCAGTTTGAGTAAATCAATCATAGAACATAGAACATAGAACATAGAACATAGAACTTATATAAGACAAGTATTGGTTCAATGGTGACATATCTTCTGCATATTTTTCCGTTCCTCTTATAACAATCTCATTTTTATTATTAATCACATGTTAGCACATCTATTATATATTATCTATTATATTATTATATTATCTCTATAATACTGTTATTTCACCTTATTTTAATTATATCTTACAATAATTATGTATTATCACTATTGTATTTACACTTTTTGCCTTAGGGGACAATGTCCCAAGGCTTGAATAAACTCTAAACTAAACTAAACTAAACAGTTTTGAGAGCAGCTCAGGAGCAAGGGTACGAAAACGTTTCATTGGAGAAGTTACGTCTGAAGAAGAAATTATTTGATTCACGAAATATTCTATTTGCGATTCCTATTGTCCTTTTTTTTGTATTGATATTAGACTTGAATTTGCTCTATGATGACATTTTTCATGCACCAAAAGCGGAGCATAACAGAATTTAGGAATCAAAATTGAAGCTGTAATTGTTGATGCTATTTTCATACATATATATCATATGTTTTTTTTTTATCTTTTTCGATGAAAACTAGTCTTTAGAGTACTTGCGTGTTCTATCAGTAAGTTTGTCAAGGACATGTAGGTCAACCCACAGACAAATAGTTCAAGCAATTTATAACAAACCAAAGAGTCTATTCTATTTTCAAATCGACTGTAAATTATGTGGACGAGAACTCTTTTGAAGTAGGGCAGAGATCCCTCCAACAATATACATAACCACCATTTTCTTTACTTTGCCATAGAATTTCTCAATATCAAAGTTGAATCAGTTTTCAATTATATGTTACAGACAATTCTTTACTATGGAAATCTTATCTTCAAAATATAAAAATGCTAGGAAAATCTAATTGATATTTTTGTAAATTCTTGTGCCAGTTTCAGGATATTAGTGGCGAAAATAAGTCTTTTTAATTCCATTATTGTCTATCTGCAGCCGTGTGCAGGTACCCTGTTTACATCAAGTATTTGCTTTTTTTTATTAGGGAGAATTTAAGAAAAAGAATTGGAGATCTTTGCATATCGTTACAGGTAAGATTAGAATATTTGATTATACGCCCCCTTTTACGGGTTTAAATGCCACGACATAACACATCCGGTGGCACTAATTGTTTATTGGGCCATTTATTCAAATGCATGGGGAAAAAAGTGAAAATCCAATTTTTATGTTATAAGAAACAGTCTATAGAATTTCCTTCTGTTGCACATTAATAAAGAAAGCTTCTTGAACCTTTCAAAGAAAAATTTATGACGCGCTCTGAACGATGGGACCTTAGAGCAAAAACGCTCATATTAGAGAAGGGAAAGAACAGACGAGAGCTGGACAGGCTTCAGCTGGAACGGCTGTTTTTAAATTGCAATAGCTCGAAAAACACTCGACAAAAAATTTTTCTGCTTACGAACAATTTAAAATCAACCCTTAATCAATATAGAACGACCATAATCCTGAAATTGATTTTTTTGCTCTTAGGTCTCTTTCTTCGGAGCGCGTCACATTTATTGAGGAACAATGTGAGTTGCTCGAGTTTTATACAAAAATTCCAGTTATTTTTTGGCGGGCAGTTCAAGAAGAAGTTCTGTCATCTCTGTTTAAATTTTGTTATTATTATTTAGTGTCTTGATTAAAGTCAATAATAATAATATTGTTACATAATATGATTATTTATTAAAAATAATTGAATATGAAAAATACTTTTCAACATATTGTTTTGAGTTAAAAACGCAAAAAATTTGTAATTATATGTAGCCTAAGAACGAACTAGTATAAAAATTCATTTTTCCGTGGAGTCCAATCATTGATTTTCTAATATTGTGCAGCAATTCAAATATTATGATTATTACATTATATTATTATTATTTATCAGCATTTGGAACTCGAAAGTTCATTGCCTCATCTACCCGAGACCGCCACGCGTCCC
>WSXT02126285.1:0-10818 GCA_011762715.2 Neuroterus valhalla
GGAACCAGTGGGGAGATTGGAACTCCCTTGGGGTAGTTTGTTTTTAAGAAACTCACTCATCCTTGATTTTTCATTCGAGGTTTCTTACCCTAGCTGGCATTTGTCCACCCCGGGTATTTGATTTCCCCGGTACTACCCATTTCTGGGAGGCATTCCCCTATCTGCAACCTGGGGAGGCGCCCGATGGGAGCCCAGCAACACCACACGGGATTATAGACACTTTGGAAAGGGTAACGTTGGTGCGAGAAAGAGATACAAGGAAAAGTTTAAGTATAACATCTGGTATACTCTTCGGATGAGAAAAAAAATCAATTCCGATTTCTCTTTACAGAATCAAGTTCAGTGCTACCCGGGAAACATCATCCACAGGCTGGGGGAAATTGTGAAATTCGTTTCTATGGAGATGCAAATGGTGATATCTATCCGATAGGAAGAAAACCTTATCAACTGGCAAAAGATCGAGATGGCAAGCACTTCATTGGGATAAGGATCAATGGTATTCTGCATTCAATGATAGACGATGACCTCCAAATGTTCCTGGTTAACATAGAAGGGAATAATAGAATTCAGATGACACAAAAAATAGCAACAATTTATGGTTTTGTGCTCCCACCTTGGCAGCTTTCAGCGCTATCATTCCGCGAACAGCATGAAAAAAGGAAACGACTACAACAGCAGCTGCAGCAAGGACAGCAAGAACCACAAAGACAGTGGCCATAATGATGGAATTTCGGGTTACAAGGGAGTTCAATTGGTTTCTGAAAACAAGTGTAAAGTTTGATGCCTGAGATTCAGGGACACCGTAGCCACATGCAGCAAACTTCTAGCTAGGTGGCTTGATGAATTCTTACATAAGAGTGCAGAGTTTGATGCACAAGATGCAGGTGCACTGTGGCCACAGGCAAAAAGTTCTTACAAGTTAGTAAAGACCAATACTCCTTGCGCTTCATACTTTGTTATATTTGACTTATGTCAATGAAATGTCACTCCGGATCAGTAGTGCAAAGAGGGAGTTTAGGTTCCTAACCCACAAGCTTCAATGCAATCTCCGTGCGTGCGCGCCCATTTGAACAGCCAACATTTTATTCATCGCCCTAAAGCTATTTCGTTTGATGGCGTTGATTCTGATCAGCTCTCGTGTAACAGCTTACTGATCAACGGATCCAAATTTTCCCACGCTAGTATTGCAGGAAGTAATACACGTGATTCGCAATGTACGCTTGCACGAAGATGACTAAGATGCTTTTTTTTTGCTTTCTCTATTTCCAAAATGATTAATTATACAGATTTATGAGATCATTTGATTATACCTCAAATAATGAGGTCTTCTAAACTCTTTTATTCAACGAGTAAAATAAGCAGTTTTTCGAGAAAATATGACAATAATTCCTTTTCAATAGAATAACAGAAGTGGTATATCAACTCAACTCTTCAGAGCCTTTGGATTTCCTAATTTTTAGTAAAAATAATGCATTACTAGTAGACAAAATGTGAGGAAGAAAGTGAGAATCGATCAATGGAAAAGATGAGTCAGTCAACGAAGAGAAAAAATTTTTGCAGAATGTTGAACTTTAAGCCCAGAAGCCACAATTTCGAACAAATTTATTATATGTGTCTCTTCAACATGATTGTTGGGTTCTCAAAAAAATGATAATGCTTTGAACTTAACAGTTTGATTTATAAATTCTCGAAATTGAATGTATGCAACAAGAGAACTCTTTCTTCTAAAAAAAGTAGAATTAGGTTTCTGAAAATAGTTTATTTTTACCCTCAACAGATGGATGTTCAATAGAATACACCTATTTGGAACAAATAAGCTTTAACTTTTAGTTGAGAAACGGTTTTGCAGTCCACACGTAGATTTCCAACCACATTAGAGGGTTAGCTTTAGAAGCAGCGTTAAGCTGTGCCTCGCCCTTTGAGCTCTTACTGTATACCTTCCTGCTGTGTTATGTAAACATATTACTGTAATGAACTCAATAAAGTTTTGCTATTATTATTATTAATATTATTATTATATGCTTTCACAATTTTTTTTGTGTCTTCTGAGCTGGTGTTTTATCATCAGCAACGGACTAAGTCAGGTTTCTGATGAAATGAACATATTGAAAACTTACATACCCATTAAAAAGTCTTTTATGTAGTTTAAAGTGCGTCTTGTAACGGTGTTGTCGCCGCACAGCAGCAGAGTGTTTTGATAGTAAAATGAGTCACCGTTGGATGTTTTTTCACAGCAACCAGCCTCCGTATGTAGAGATATTTTGCTGCAAACTTCGTCTTCAAATTGTGTCCCTTCTCACGTTAAGGCTAGATTGTTGAAAAGTGAGATCTGCCTGACCATCAAGCAAATGGTTTATGGTTTTTTTATTATTCGTCGGAAATTTAACTCGGGTTATATCACCCGCTGTGTAATCACCAGTCATGGATAGTCAAGTGTCTGAGGAAGTCAAAATTTCAATAATTTAAAAATATAAAAACAAAGTTCGAACTTTGTTGTGCAGATATTTTGGCAGGCAAACAATTAAGGTATTAGAGTAATATAAAGTTTGCCTCGTTATGATGTTGTGATCACACAGCAGCAGAGTTTGTTGAAGGTAAATGATCGCGTCACCTCTAGATTATATAACGTATATATACACTCCTTGGATGAATGTTCTGCCAAACATTTAGAGAACTTAAACCTTCATCTCATCCCTAAAAAAACCCAGAAATCTCTTAAGGTGCTCCAAACAGTCTTTGGTCGTTCGAGCGAGCCTTGAGCATCCACCAGCATTCTATATGATGCGTAGAGCAGTCAGACATTCATAGGCATTCATTCATACATATTTGTATGAGGGCCCTTTCCAGGAATTCCGGTGATTAGCTATAGGACGAAACGATCAAAACTATCTTGCGCAATAACTTCGAGGGTAAACAGAGACTGCTTTTCAGCAATGAGGAAGCGATGGGCTAACAAAACGTGCACTATCAGCTTCTAATAGCCCCAGTTTCTCCTCGTTCCAAAGGTCAATTCAGAAGAGCTCCCGCGTCCCTAAGATTGATGGATTGTGGTTCGGTCTCATCCGATTTGAATTTAATTACAGAAAAAAAAACGCGAGGATCTGTTCCGGCATCTGACGGCAGAGAAATGGCTCTGGTCGAAAAAAACCTTCTCTATCACGGACATCAATAGCAGAAAAAGGCCTTCCGCTAATCCTTACGAAATCATGGGATCAGGGGGACCGTGGCCAAAAGTCTCAGATGCCAAAACTCTTGCGGCTCTTAGTGAACTGGAGCCAGTCCCAATCAAAAAGATATTGTGATCCTTAGATACCATGAAGAATAGTCACGTGAATATAATGGAGAAAATAATATCATAAACCTTCCACAAGTTCTAAATATGTACTTGCCCGCAAAGGGTCTATTCGAGCCACTGCTGGGACAGCTACTTAAGGCCCAATATTAGGTGAGACAACTTATCTGCATTGTAAAAAGGGCCTTGCTGCCATCATTAGAAACTATGTTCTTTCATTTGAGCTTGAAAGTTTTCGTAACACAAAATATCTTCTTTGTTTCTCGTAATTTTCTCAAAAATTTATTATACATCGAAAATGACATGTTCAAGGGAAGTTTGCATGAAAGCCATGTTCCGAAAAGCATTATCAATTCGATGAAAAAATACGAACTCCGTTATATCCGTGGCATTGAGAAAGTCATGAAAGTTAACCAACACCTAGCTGGAAATTCTTCAATAATAATAAGGTGGACAGAAAATTGTCAAAAATAAGGTTCAAGAGCCTTCAAGCCTTCGATGATCAAATCTCTGTTGTTAATACGTTGTTGATAAGTTTTTCAGTTTGTTTTGAGTTTCGGAGGTATTTAAGGAACTCTCACTTATTATTTTAGATTTTCATGCTCAAGACTTATTTCTCTTATCAAGAAATGTGGTGACTATCGCAGCTTATGACAAACATTGTGTAACCATATTATCTAAACCGCTAAAAATTATGTTCAACTTTGCTTCGAAAACAAGGCCGAATTCCTTTCGCCTGGAAGGCTAACGGGCCTTCTAGTTTTTCTAGAAATTCAATTTTCCAATTTTAATCCCATTTTTGCAATTGAAACCAAAACTATGCGTCCACTGGGAAAAATTATAAGAAATTCACAGACATTTCTCGGGTGAATAACTTTTCTCTATCGATCTTCTGTAATAGTTTTAGTCATTGTTTCAAAAATTTTATTACTCCATTTTCATAATCATTTTTGTTGATTGAAATGAATATATCCTACTTAAGAAGTTGATATTACAGTGAGAGATATTTTCCTTGTAAAGAAGGTGTTTCTATTTGACATTTCGTAAGCTTTTTTCAATTATCAAATAGTATATTACACACGAGTAAGTGATCTGCGTCATTCGCCACTCGCCATGTACGATATTTTTCATGAGAAATGCATAGAAAACTCGGTTTTTGACGACCCTTGAGTAACTGTCTCTCAAAGAGACAGTACGGATTTCGAAAAGGACGCTCCACAGTACACGCGCTCAGAAAAGTGGTGGAAACTATTGCCAAGATAGATTGAGAAAGCCGGTATACTAGGAAAATTTTCCTACTCGCAACACTGGATGTGCGGAACTCCTTCAACACGGCCAGGTGGTCCAAAATGATAGAGGCACTTGAATAATCCAAGATCCAAAAAGACTATTTTTCTGATAGGATCTTGATATACGACACATAGAACGGTCAAAGCAGAAGAGATATTTCAGCCGGAGCAGCTCAAGGAGCGATTCTTGGCCCTGATTTGTGGAATATATCGTTTGACGACTTCTTCAGGATACAAATGCCGAAGGATACATTTCTTCCGGGCAATGCAGACGATATACTCGCAGTGATCGCTGCTGAAACAACCGTAGAACTCCAATGAAAACTCAACCAGGTGATGAGACGCGTAGTTAGATGGATGGACCACCATGGACTAGACTTTGTCAAGCCGAAAACCGAGTTAGTCATTGTCACGAAGGAATACATACCCACAAAGATACCAATGGTAGTAGGACCGACAGTTATCACAAAGAAGACAGCCATCAAGCATCTAGGAAACATGATGGACAACAGGCTCTCCTTTTATTAGCAGATAAAAATGTCAGCAAACAAGGCTGCAGAAATCACGGCAGCACTAAGCAGTCTTATGACCAACGTGAGCAGCCCACACGGAGAGACAAACTGTGCTGCTAAGATCCCGGGACTAAGGTCGTCGTTTGCATACAACGGATGGATTTATAAAACCCCCAGCGATGGGCGGTCGCGTAACCAGCGTGCACGGACGTCCAGGCTCCCGCTCGACTTGGGCCTCAGAAGCCCAAGTCGCTGCGGGATTATGACTTCAAAGCGGCCTCTGAACTTGGACTTCTGCAGCCCAAGTTGTTTTGGGATTGAGGTGTCCGTCATTTGCGCCCCTACGCAAAAGGTGGTAGACAGTATAAGCACTGCATGCCCTGTAGTTATATTACCCAAGAGGTCGGTAGGATAGGAGCACAGTTTGTCCCTCCGTACAAGAGCGCTTACGTAATATTAGCTACAGTGTAGCAGGAAGGTGCGCTCAGAATCGCCTGCTCTAACCGAACGGATTCAGAACCAGCGATCCTAGTGATCGCGGCGTGATATCAATCGATATTCTGGCCTCTGAGAAGAAGCATGTGTTTTACAGGCAACCAGGTGAAGCAAATGCAATAACGAAGAAATAAGCCAGGGCCCTTACGATGGGACAATGCCAGCAACGCTGGAGCAACGACCACCGAGGAAGATGGACCGCAAGTCTCATACCGCGATTGCCACAATTGCGCGACAGCAAACATGGAGAAACGAACTTTAATTTGACACAATTCCTTTCAGGGCATTGGTATTTTTGCTACTACCTATATAAGACAGGAACGGTGCGAAGCGCAATATGCGCGTATTGTGATGTAGAGAAAGACGACGCGAACCACACGTTTTTCGAATGTGACTGATGGGCTGGCTTGAGACACGCCTTGATAACGAGATTGAAGATATAACACCAGAAAGAATCATTAGTGTTATGCTGGAGGAGAAGGAATGGCGGGAAAGGGAAGCTGAGTTTGTTGAACCATTCTACGACAATAGAAGATACAAGGACAACTAGAAGATTAACGCTCGTACGAGCGAAAAATTCGAGTACCCCCAATACTCCTCTAAAAAGACGAAAGCCGAAGAGACTTGGTGCGATTCAGATCGTGCCGCTGGCGCTGGGACGACGCGCGATATAGGAGAGGGCAGGGGAGTCAAATAGTGAAAAGAAGGACAGAACCATTAGGAGCTCTCGAAAGGAGAATCAAGTAGTCACAGAGGCAGTCAAACCAGCCAGACCCAGCCAATATGTTCGAGGGCCGACAAGCCCATTGCACGATTCTGTCGTGCTGATGAGGACGACGCGAAAAATCTTGGCTGAGAATAGAGAGTGACAACAATAGGAAGATGAAAACCAGCAGAGGCCTGAAGGAGGCAAGAAAACGCACCCCCTGAAGTAATGCGGAAGCGGTTCCGGGGGAAATCATGCTAAGCAGACGATGAAGGTTTTTTAGTGGGTAGTAGACGGGAACAGCATCTCTCCATCTCCCTCAACACCTAAAGCTCCACACTACTGAGAAGTGCGCAACCTTCTAGGTATCTGATCACAAATTTTCTCACCATCCCGTAGAGAAAAAAAATGGGTTCGCATTGTTGAAGCCTATTACGCGCGCGACTCAGTGATGCCACTACAGAAACACACTCTAATTTCTTCTGCTTGCGCAGCTGATTTACTTCTGCCATATTCGCATCGCTCAAGAGGTGGCGAAAGTTGAATTTTCGTTGCAAGTGTTATGAAAAAGTTCATTGTTTTATTTTTTATATGGTTTTTTATAATTGAAGCAAAAACCACCCGCCCTACCATAAAGTAAAATCTATCAAATTTGTAGATTTTTTGTTGATGCTCAAGTTTAGTTCATTTGAATTTTCCTGTACCTTGCATAGTGTGACCAAAAAATGAATCTTTCTATTTTTCAATATTCTTCTTGCGATCAAAATTTGAATTTGCGATTTTTTGAGAAAACTCGAGAAGTTATAAAGATCATCCTAGAGGGCTACCAATAAGAAACATTTTTTTTCTCCAAGATCTTTATCATATCTCGCCTTGCTTGGCTAAAAATTCTCATTTTCGTTGACATTTTTGAATTTTGAAAATTCTAAAACTCTGAAAATGTTGCTTTTATCAGAAAAATTATGAGAAGGAACTATTCACTTTTTACCTACTATAAGAAACCATACTTACAGTTTTTATATCTTAGAGAAAAAGTTCAGATTATTTTTCAAAATCCTCCCCTCCTCAATTTTTGACCCAAAATAGCTGGTTAACAAAACGATCTTGTTAGGCTCCAAAGGACAAACATTCTTCCTTTCTGATTTTCTTTTAGTCTTGCGTTATTTGGCTTAAAATGTTCATTCTCTTTTATATTTTTGAATTTTGAAAATACTATAATTCTGACCATTTTTTTTTATCGAGAAAAATTAATGGGATAAACTGTTTCACTTTTTACGTGCTTCAAGGAATTGTACTTATAACTTTTGAGTCTTGGAAGGAAAAGTCCAAAAATTTTTCGATTTTTCATCGTCGTCGTCGTCGTTGGTGTCTTCATACTCCATAACTTTTGAAAGACTAATCGGATTGGATCGCTCTTTTGTCCACATTTTGAGGGACCATAAAAACAGGTCAAGTTAGTTACCCAGCTATTTTGAACTTTTTTTTCCAAGACTCCAAAATTTTAAATAGGGTTTCTGGTAGTAGGTAAAAAGTGACACAATTCATCCTTGTAACTTTTGTTGATAAAAACAAAATCGTCAAAGTTGTAGCATTTCCAAAATTCAGAAATGTAAACGAAAATGTGAATTTTCATCCAAATAACGCAAGATTGATAAAAAGTCAGAAGGAAAAAAGGTTTTTTCTTGGGAGCCGTACAAGATCGTTAATAGAACTTTCTGAATTTTCTCGAAAAACCAGAAATTACAATTCCGATTGCACAAAATGTAATGAAGAATCACAGTCCAAAAACAAAAGTGTTCTTTGAAAGAAAATATACAGATCCTGTTTGATTTTTTTTCTTATGAGATGCATAGTTTTGGTATTATTATAAATGAAAAAAGATTTCAAATAAAAGTCAAGTTTCTAGCAAACTTTAAAGAGATACAAAGAGAAGTTTGAAAAGAAAAACTGTTCTTTTTTATGGGATGAGTCGTTGATGAAATGCTCGAACACATACTTGAATCAAGCCAGAAATGCGTCGTTTATCTTTGTTTCAGTAATCACAATTTACATTTCTCCCATGTTTTTTATCAGAGCGACGACCGTATCATACACGTCTGCTTGCTTTGTTTTCAAAACATTCAACTGTATTTGAGAAGATATTTGCATTAACAAAATTTAAGAAAATCGCGTGCTGACAGATTAAAAATCGCAAAAAAATTTCCATAGAATAATAAAGAACTATATTAATTTTCGTGAAATGAATTTTTTGCTGAAAGGAAAAATTATTTTTTGCTTCTGAATCAAACGGAGATTTCTCACTTTTTGTTTGTTCTTAACTTAAGAACGTGGCTTCATTCTATCGCACACATTTATTGAATGTCTTTTATTACGTTTTATATGCCCTTGTACTTCTTCGTAACTGTTTACCTTACATACATTTCAATCATCTATATGCCTTTCTAGACGTATGTGATGCGAATGAAGTATATATTAGGCTAAGTGATCATACAATACTATTATCCTTCAAATGGAAAATAGGTGATGAAATTTCGAATGAAGAGGTAGCGTTTCATAATACCTATCTTATGAAACCTCAATTCCGTTACTGCTCAACTCAATCAGGTTTAACCGTAAGGAGAAAATGAACCTCGTTTTTGGCACCCTGCTCTTCACCATGGTGGCATTTTTGGACCTCGTTGGTAAATACAATTATAAATCATATATAATTTCAAGTGATTTCAGATTTGAAGTATTTTTATCTTATATCGAAATCTTGAATATGACGCGCGAAGGCAAGGTTGACGTTAGTGTGTGTAATGTTAGTGGGTATCGATTCTCATAACGCCACTTTCATCGGGATTTTTCATCGTATCCTCTTTTGCGCGACGGTGTCAGTTTCCACAATATCCCGTTATCAAAATTGGCATTTCTCGCTAACTTGATAAGATTTTAAGACTTTGAGACAGTTTATCAAGAATTTTCTGGCAACTTCTTCCCGTAAAGACGAGATAAATAGTAGTCTCGAATCTGATCCTCAAGCGCCAGGCGTTTCTGCCTGCTTTAGTAAAGGAAGATACTCGACGAAACTCACTTTCTTTTTTCGTCACTCTAAACGTGTTTACTTTTTCAATATTTTTGAATGAATTTATTCAACTCTTTTCTTCTAGAGGTTTCCTCTTACCATACATACAGATCATGCCTCAAAGTGTATTAACATGAAAGAAATTCTAATCTTCGGAAAGGCGGATCATCGTGCCCGACGAGTACCTCATTCCATCTATTGTAGTCGTTGCGGAACAGCCTTTTCTGAATAGAACATCTTTATTTAATTTCAAAATTGGACAATTGTCCTGAGTTAATATATCAATTTAGAAGTTGCATTCAAACTCTGAAGAAACTTAAAAATATTTCAAGAAGATCCTTGTAGACGGAACTCAAATCCTAAACATTCAAAACTTTTCCATGCATTTAGGAGAATTCGACAAGAATGGCGTAGATTCTGATTGTACTTGTAAGATTCTTAGACATTTTCACATTCTCATTCTGGATGAGAAGTTTTATGCGAAAATTAACATTCGCAGATTCAATGAAATCTCCACGTTTTGAGACCCTCTGAGTCAGAAAAAAGGTTTTTACGAAGGTGTCTGTCTATCTGTCTGTAGTCTGTAATCTGTATACTCGATAACTTTCGAAAGAATGATCATATTGAATTGTGCTTCGGCACACTTTTTGAAAACCGGAAAAGACAGGAAGAGTTCGTCAACCAGCTATTTTGGATGACAAATCAAAGAGGGTAGAATTTTAACAATTTGTTTGGCCTTTTTTCCAAGAATCAGAAATTGTAAGTAAAATTCTCGTAGCCCTTAAAAAGTGAAAACATCCTCATCATTTTTTTCGACAAAAACAAAATTGTCAGTGATCGTATTTTCCAAATCCAATCATATAACAGGAAATGAGGATTTTTAGCCAAATAACGCAAGATTGAATGGAAAGTCAGAGGGTAAAAATGTTTCTTCTTGGGAGCACTACAAGAACGTGAATACAACTAAGCACTCCTGGGGGGAGGGGGGCGTCTTTCGGATCTCGCGATTTGCGCTCGGCCTTTGTACCTCCCTACAGTTGCATATAGAGCTTGGCTGCTTAGCAAACTCAAAAGCGAAATTTCGACTACTTAAATTCGATGAGTGTGAAGTCCCTTTTGTTGAAGCTTATCTGGCTCTTACGAATATATTTTCATCGTGCGTCTCGTGCTACGCACTCGACCAAAGTTTGTCAAAAGCGGTAGAGAAGTTTTGTTGCCCAATTTTTTTCACATGTTGTGTAGTTTTCCTGGATATTCAATTTTTTAATTTTATCTTTAACCATTGAAACAAAAACTACGCATCCAACGGGAAAAATTATGAAAAATTTACCAATATTTTTCAAGTGAATAACTTTTCTCTATCAATCTTCGGTGTTACCCTTAATCTGGAATATTTGTTTATACTCTCTCCCTGTTACGGGTTTTGAGAGTCTCGGCATAACCTTCTCTCTATTCCTTTG
>WSXT02126296.1:0-10818 GCA_011762715.2 Neuroterus valhalla
ATCCCAGTTAACCAATGCAACCTTATATTCTTAATTTATAACGTAATTAGGAATAGATGAAGATTACATTTCTCAAACTCTGTTGGCCTTAAGGTACACATTCTCATCGTGGCACTTGCGCTTCACGCTCGACTTTTGACGTAAGTTTTTATATGTAAGTTTATTATCTAAGATACCTTCACAAGAAAAATCGAATGCACCGTTTATTAAAAAAAACCAGTGTATCAAAGACCGATTTGATCCGTTCATTTTTTGTTGAATCATCATGTTCACAGACGGACGGACATACAGACAGACACCATCGCCAAAACAGGATTATCGGCTTCAGGAAGTTCTTGAACGTAGAGATCTGTTGAAAATCAAATATGTGGAATTTTTGGTGATGTTAATACTTTATAAATCATAAATAATGAGAATGTAATAAAATTTTCGATTTTCAAACATATGCTGCACCTGTACGGTAAAAGTTTGATTTTTTAATTTTTTCATTGGAATTCTCGTGATAATTCAAAAAGTCGCATTGATGATCTTGTAAGGCTCCCCAGAAGAAACATTTTTTCTATCTGACTTTCTTTTATTCATGTGTTATTTGGCTAAAAATTCTCATTTTGATTTCTATTTCTGAATACAACTCTGACAATTTTGTTTTTATCAAAAAAAAATCATTCGGATAAATTGTTTCACTTTTTACGTACTACAAGAAGACATACTTTTAATTTTTTAGTCTTGGAAAAAAAGTCCAAAAAAATTTTCGAACTTCTACCTTTCTTTATTTTCTGATCCAAAATAGCTGGTTGGCGAAATCGATTTGTATTTTTAGTCCTTCAAAATGGCTATCGAAGCACGATCGAATATAATCACTCTTTCGAAGGTTATCGAGTTTAAAAAATATTTTTAAATATTTTTTGTGCGATCAAATTTCGAATTTTCGATTTTTTGCAAAAATTCAAAAAGTTGTATTGTCGATCTTGTAGGGCTCCCAAGAAGAAACGTTTTTTCTCTTTGCCTTTCTCTTCAATCTTGCGTTATTTGGCTAAAAATTCTCATTTTCTTTCACATTTTTGAATTTTTAAAATGCCACAACTCTGAAAATTTTATTTTTATCGGAGTGAATCCTTCAGATAAATCATTTCTCTTTTTCTGTACTACAAGGAGGCATAATTACAATTTTTTATTATTGGAAAAAAGGCCCAACAAAATTTTCAAAATTCTCTCCTTTTTTTGATCCAAAATGGCTGGTTAACGAACTCTACTTGTCTTTTTGGTCCTTCGAAATGGCTACCAAAGCACGATCGAATGTGATCACTCTTTCGGAAGTTATTGAGTTCACAAAATATTTTTGAATTTTTTTTTGTGCGATCAAATTTGGAATTTTCGATTTTTTGAGAAAATTCTAAAAGTCGTATTCACTAGCTTGTAGGGCTCTCAAGAAGAAACATTTTTGCTCTCTGAATTTATTTTCAATCATGCGTAATGTGGCTAAAAATTCTCATTTTCTTTCACATTTTTGAATTTTTAAAATGCCACAACTCTGACAATTTTGTTCTTATCAAAAAGAATCATTTGGATAAATTGTTCCAATTTTTATGCACTATAAAAAACTATACTCACAATTTTCGAGTCTTGGAAAAAAAGTCCAAAAAAATGTTCAAAATGCTCCCCCTCTTCTATTTTTGATTCAAAATATCTGGCTAACGAACCCATCCTTTCTTTTGCACCAATCAACAAAAAAGTCAAAGGCCGATTTGATCCGTTTATTTTTTCGTCATTTATCGTGTTTATGGACCGACGGCCGGAGGGACATACGGACATACGGACATACGGACATACAGACCGACAGGCACCATCGCCGAGACTTGATTCTCGGCTTCAGGGGGTCTCGAAACGTGGAAATCCGTTGAAAATTCAAGATGTGAAATTTCAGACGATTCTGATACTTTCTCAATCATAAATGATGAGAATGTAAAAAATACTCAAAAGGATATCCCACTGGATGCAAAAGACCAAAACTTCAGATTTTTACAAACTTGTCCTATTTTCGGAGCATGAGACTTTCGTTCCAAAAAGTTTTTTACTCCGTCAATGTTTCTACTTGTGTTTTCGAAAGCACAAAATTATTTTGTTTTTATATTCTCATTCTGCATGAGAAGGTATTGGTTTTATGTTAAAATCTACTTTCGCGGATTTAATGAAATCTCCACGTTCTGAGACCCCTGAGTCAGAAAGAACGAATTTCACGATGGTGTCTGTCTATCTGTCCGTAGTCTATAGTCTGTAATATGCAGACAAGATAACTTTCGGTTTTCGTTTGAATCGTGAAAAATTCTATCAAAAATCTAAGATTCCATTTTTCAGAAAAACTATGTAAGATACGGGAAAATTTCCATTTTCGGCCAAACTATGAAAGACACGGAGAAACGGTAATAAGAAAAATTATTTGCCACTGAAGAGTTCCACAAATTTGGTTTAAATTATTTTTTGATAAGACATATATTTATCGTTTTGATAATTATAACGATTTTCAAACAGTCAAGTTATGCGAAATATGAATCTTAAGGGCGAGTATCGTAATGAGAACGTGTTCCTTACGGTCAGAAGAGCATTAAGTGAATTATTTTGAAACTTTCATTCATCCAAAATTTTTTTAAATTTGATAATATTCTAAACAGTGGAGGTTTCCAACAAGTTTGAAATATCTTCAATTCTGTATACGCATTTTCCTATAAATAGAACCGAGCATGGAGTGCGAGGACCAAACGAAATCGAGCGTGTACTGCGAAGTTTATTCCTCATCGAGCGCGAAGCGCGATATCCGAAAGACGCGCGCCCCAGGCGCGTTCAAACTTGAGGGCCGCGCACGAAGAGCGCAATAAGAATTCGATCACGCAAATTAGAAATAAAAGAATTAGAAAAAGTTGTGAATAATCAGCCGGAAAGTGTGTCACGAAAAGTTCGATTTATTGGTTGAGAACTGATTTGTTTTGTTCGAAAATCATACTTTTTTGTTGAAAATTTGACCGCTCTCGTAGATTCAACTATTTTAGTAGAAATGTTATCCTTTTTGTCTAGAGATACAATGTTCTAAAATGAGTTTATTCTGCTCTGGTTGAGAATTAAACTATTTAGTTCAAAATTCATCTAATTTATGTAATTTATATACAAATAATGTTAATAGTTAGTATTCATATCATCTAATTTATTAAAGAATTATCCCTCCCGTAAACGAATTATATATTCAGGTACAAAATTTAACTGTTCCGTAAAGGATCCGTCTATTTGGGGTAAAAATCAAACAATTCGTTGCAATTTTTTCCCCTCTACTGAGAGAACTTTTTTGTTTGAAATAAAAACTATTTTGTTGAAAATTCATGTTTTCGTGTTGAAAATTATCTGTCTTGGTAGGAATCACATTTTTTTCTAGTTGAGAATGCTGATTAGTTGAAAATTAATTGAATAATGTGTTTTCATTCAAAAGTTGGAAACTTTTTTTGACAATAAATCAAGTATTTGGTTAAACTACTCAGACAAACATTTATCTTTTTTTGAAGAAGACTGATCTCTTCCATTGGAAATTTAACTAATTTCTGGTAATTGTTTCTTCGTTGAATATTGATTCTTTCAATTGTAACCAAAATTTTTATATTTTTAGTTAAAATGGATCAGAATTTCTATTTTTTTGTTTGGAGTATATATTTTCGGGTTGAAAACTCAATCCTTTGCACAGCATTCATTTCTACGACTTAAATTTTCGAAATTTTTGCTGGATTCCCCGATAAAATATAAATTATTGCCATTTCTGTTAAGAATTGTCGAAAAATTACCCATTTGTTTGCAGATGTATTATTATCATTGTAAATTCTTCTCGTCGTTTGACAATCATCTATTAGGCTGAAAATCCATCTTTAATGGAAGAAACTAGTTGAATCCATGTTAACAATTCCTTTCTTTCGTTCAAAATTCAACTCTTTGGTTATAGATCCATCTATTCTGTTTTAAGTGGAATTTTCAACAATAAATTTTAGGGTTGAAGGAGTTGTTTTTATTTATAGGTCATGTGAAGTATAAAAAATATACGCATTTTTTAAAATGATTTTGCTGAAATCAATAAGAAACGTAGAAATTTCCACGCATTCGCAAAATACTGTTAAAAAAAATGTCAATTATTGATAATTCGCATATTTATTTGTCGATCATTAGGAATTCTACACAAAAATTCTCAATTATCGTTCTACTTTTCCTGAGTAAGGTATTTCGCGATGAACTTATAGGTATATTCAAAATTTCCTTTTTCTGTTCGTCATGAAATTGATTGCTCTTTCCATTGGCCTCGAGAAAATCAAATAAAAAGATTTAAAGAAATTAAGTTGTTTTCAAGGGCTGCTTTGAACTTGAAAAGCGGTGGGGTCTGATTGAAGTCAAGGTTAAATTTCTCTTAGTTCGTAACTTAACCTCAAAAGAAGCTTGGAAAGGAAGCTGTTTTTGCTTGCCACACCGCAATTTAAGATTATATACACGAAACTCTGGATATTGTTACTGAAGTAAAGAGGAAGAGAGTTAGTTCAATCACATCCGACTAATTTTCCATGGTTTTTTGAGAATTTAACATCTAAAAAATGACGCATCATGTGAAGAAAAATGTATATAAACAATGTATTTTTCTCTTTTCCTGAGGTTCTTTTTTTCAATGAATAATTTAATTTATTAAAATAAGAATTTCAAGTGAGATGACGAAATTCAGAAAAGTCTTGATTCTATGGTATTACCGAAACATCCGTCCTAAAAACAGGATGTAAGCTTTCAGAGTTTTGCATAAAATGACACCATAATTACGCGATTTTATGCTTCCGTGAAACCGCGGAGAGAATGAAAATTTTCATGACTTTGTTTCATTTCAAGTAAAATTGCTTTAGAATAGTAAAAACTGACATTCAGCATATCCTGATCCGCCATAGGTGTAGGAATAAAAAGACGTACTTTTGTTACAATTATTACATTTTCAACTTTGGGGATAAATCCTTGTTATAATACTTTAATGGACATAATATTATATTCCGACCATGAATTACCTTTGGACAATTGATTATTTCATCAAAATATAATCAACTCTCCAACAAAAGAACTTATTATGTTTTTTCACCAAATGAAACAATTATGTGGGGTTCGTGATAAAAACAAAAAACATCAGGTTTTTTTATGGAACCCTATGGATTCAGAGAGATAAAATTATAGACAAAAAGCTTTGAAAATGAAATCCACTTGCTCTGAGCGAGGAACGTTATTTTTCTTCTAAACTGAACTGTCACTGGACAGCAGGTTATGGCCCGGAACGAGTAATGGAAGACCAAGTTGCATACATTTCCCTCCGGGTTACGCCCTTCCTTACTACATTTTTACTTCTATCTTTTGTTTTAAACTCTCATCTTCTTTTCATTACAAGTGAATAATTGAAGTTTTTCAGCGAGCGATTCCTGTAAAACAAATCTCCCAGTTTAAGAATGCATGAAATGAGAAAATATATTTGAAAAAAATGTGATTGGAAATCACGCACGTCAGAATTAAAACTTCAGCAACAAGCATCTGCGTTGAAACGCAAAGTCTCCTTCTATGAAAGACACTCACATTTGGAGAAACCTCTCAGAAAATAATAAAATACGTTTGTATACAACACATGCTATTTTTTACCCAATGAGTTAGAAGTGAAACTTGCAAGTAAGAAAATGGAAGGAGACGTAACAGCTTTTGGTAGGTAATTTGTGAAATTGAAAAATGTAAAATCATGGAGTACAGGTATGTGAGCGTTCCTCTCAGAAAGAAAATTAACGTTTCATTACAAACGCATGTTGTATGTGTACAATGAATGTTGTGCTTAAGGATCATTGCGCTCGTAGTAGGAAGTTTGCATTGTTCCGTCGTTGGTGGAGTTTCTCTTCCGACGAGTGGGGTTTTTCAAATGCATTCCTACATTATCATCAAAGGAGGTATTAGCAGGGCCAGGTTTACCTTGAGATCCGCCCTCGGCCTCATGAATAATGCCGCCCTTTTTTCAAGCATACAAAATACGTCATTATCGCAATTCACATGATCGGCGAAGAAAATCATTGTATATTGCAATACAACATACAATGTGATTCCCTAACGCAGAATATTATACGCTGAAAGTAGCGGTTAAAATGGTCCTTATATTCGAACCGAAAAAATTCTTACCACTTGTGAGAAACGACTAGTGGTGGGTTAAAAATTCTGTGTGCCCCGTTTCATGTTTAATTTGATGACTAGAATTCAAATTTTCAAAAATTAAATTTTCTTCCCAATATTAAACTATTTGAAAAGAACCTTTCTTTTTAAAAATTACATTTTTGAGTCTAAACTCCTACATTTTTGTACGATATTTATATTTATGTTCGAAAATTACCTCTATTGTTGAAAAATTGTATATTTGGGTTGAGAATTCAAATCTCCTCTGGATGATTCGTATTATTCGCTGGAAAATACAACAATTTGGTTGGAAATTGATGTATTTCCTTTAAAACTACGTTTTTTTTTTGGGAGAACAATGATCTTTTTCTTTCAAGATTTACCTTTTGGTCTGAAAATTAAACTTCTTCGTTTGAATATCATCTTTTACTTAATCACTTTGAAGCCCGAAAAATCCATTATATTCCAGTTAGTTATACAAAAAAAATATATTCAATATTTTTTGCTGAAATAACTTCCAACATACACATAAAAATTGATTGTAAATAGACCCCAAAAAATCAACTTCATTAGTTATAAAATAAGATATTGCATTCAACTCACACATTTTGGTAAGAATTTATGTTTGAGAATTCACTCTTTCATTAAAAAATAATGTATTTGGGTTGAAAATGTCAAACTTTCTTTGGATGACTCGTCCCATTCACTCAAACATACAACAACTTTGCTGCAAACTGATGTATTTTCTTGAAAATTTGTCTCTTTCGAAACAGAATTCATCTTCTTGGTAGGGAATTAATTTTATTTTTATGAAAGTAAAGTTTCTTTTGTTTAACATCTTCTTTTACTCACATAAATTGGAGACAAAAAACTATCTACATCCAGATATCAAGAACACGAAAACAACGACAAACAAACACCATAGTAAAACCTTTTTTTTCGGAATCAGGGAATCTCAAAATCAAGGGATTTGATTAAATCCGCAAAAGTCAATTTTCACATGAAGCCTACACTTTCCAGTTATTATAAAAATGCAATAATCCTCCACAAACCCATTCTTCAAATCGGTACATTCGCATCATAATGAGAAGGTAGTGGTTTCATGTGAAAATCGAATGTTTACGAATCCCATAAAATCTCTTCATTTTGAGACCCCCTGAATCTGAAAAAATGGTTTCACAATTGTGACTTTTAGAAAATTAAAAAATCAAATTCACAGAAAAACCATGACAGATACCAGGAGAATGATTGCAAGAACCTTTAGTTCTTGTTTAATTAGGGAAAATACCATTCTGAAGGGACCGGCACTACAACAAGTGGCCCTATAACGCGTGATGAGTGTACATGTTATTTTAGTGAGATATTTTTTTTGTAGAAAGTGTTCACGTTTTATTGCTTATACAAGGTTTGAATTTGAAAAAGCATAATATCCCAAGTTTTGACTTCAACAAACTTGGTTGAATATAAATAATCATACACACATTTTATTGATCAATTCAAGCCTACTTCCCCTTAGATCAAATACCTTAATAATCCTTTTTACTCTTGCATATGTTATTTCTTATCCGTGAACAAGTTAAACTTTCCAGAAACTGATTTTTTAGTCAAAAACATTTAATTACAGTTCAAACATACGCATGAAATAAAACTAACCTGAAAAATGGAGTGTCCTATCGAGGATGAGGAATTGGAAAATAATCAGTAAAATTGATTCGATTTGATGTAAAAAGCATTTTTAATTGAATATTGCTGCTTTAGCTTGAAGTGCTTTAAGATTATGCATGGACAGGTAAATCATTTTTGAATAAAACGTTTCGCATCTTGAGAATTCGGTCCAACTATTAGATACATGTTTTGACCACTGAAAATCTTGTCCGACCACTGCGCAGTGGTTGAAAATCCCGAAAAGCTGATCAAAAGTCGAAAATATCGTCCGCATTTTCTCAAACTTGACATATTGGCGTATTCGAGGTCGCTGATCAAGAATTGGATATTGAGTTTGTCGAAAACAAAATGGTGGATTCAAAATGGCGGACAAATAGTGAGAAATTACATCCGATTTACTCCAAAAATAGTATAAGAGAGTTTTGAAGGTCGCCAATTTAGAATTTTATATTGAATTTTTCGAAAAAAAAATGGCGGATTAAAAGTGGCGGATGACTACTGAAAAATCACATTCGATTCACTCAAAAAATTGTATACGGGGGTTTTCGATGTCGCTGGTTAAGGATTTGATAATGAGTTCGTCGAAAACAGAATGGCAGATTAAAAATGACAGTAGACTACTAAAAAATTACATCTGATTTACTCAAAAAATTGTTAACGGTGGTTCTCGAAGTCGCTGATTAGGAATTTGATATTAAGTATTTAAGTATTACGTATTTTCAAAGGATCTGAAATTTTTATTTGAAGCTTTTTTTATCAATTTTCACTATTTACTGAGATAACCGTTAAGAAACATGATTTCCAAGGGGTTTTCATGGTTTTCACATTGAAAATCAAATGTGCGAGCATTATCACTATCATATTCGTGATTAGCGCGTTGAAATACATAGGTGTACGAAGCTTCGGATTGATCGGAGGTGAGCGCTTTTGGGAACTTTATCCCTTCGCATTTTTTGTCTTTAAATTGTTCACGAAACTTTTTTCGCGAATATAGAAAGTTGAAATAAGTGACAGTTGGGCTTTTAACATAAGTTACTTGGAGGTCATGTTGGTATGAGAAAAAAATTCTGAAGCGGGGTTTTGTGGGTTTTTTTGTTTAAACATTTTTAAATGCATACTTGATATCATAAACATTGGATTTTTCTCTATGAGATTGACAAGATATCAAAGTGAAACGATGTGACTTCGTGTTTCTTGTAAACAACAGAAAATTATACTATTGGAAAAATATCATTCAAGTATTACCGATCAACGAAAATAGGTTTGGAGGAAATTTTTTTTTCGACTTTTGGCCAGCTTTTCTTCATTTTAAACCACTGTGCACTGGTGCTTTCTCGTGTTTTTCCGAGAAACCTTTTATTTTTTGTGAAAATCACATTAACTCTAAAATTGAGGGCGAAAATATCTTCAACAGTTCAAACAAATTCCGAAAATGCAAACCTTTGTTAGAAAAAAAAAACGAATTAGTGCCTAGAATAATTCACATATGAGAATAACTCTATTTGTCCGACCACTGGTACATTTATCCTTCCTTCTAATAAATGTGTTTTTGTTCGATTGCACTAAACCTTCATGAGTTGGAGAAAAACATTATCCAGAATTCTCTTATTTCATAACAACGAGTGGATGTAACCCTTTGAAGCTGAACAATTTTGCTCTCAAACGTTTTTCTCCTGTCTAGTGTAGTTTTGCTGCGGAGTGGAATTATTATTATTGAGAATGGTATTTTCCCTAATTAAAACAAAAGTGTTTCAAGTCCACATATGACCGAAGATATGTCTTTTAATTATTCAATGGCCAATTTTCCATAGGTCGAGTAGATTTCTTTACCAATCCTAATTTCGTCCGAATTCAGTATTTGAAGCAATCACAGCCTTCCTCTTAATTGCAAAAAAAAATATTGAAGAATCAAAAGTCAATTGAATTATTCAATTAATAATTAAATGAATTTTTATTATCAAGAACTCTCTGCGAATCACGGAAGCGTATTTTCCAGCGTTTACTCATAAAAACTTTGCAGTACGTTCCAATTTTTATTTCTTGTTCAATTATAAGAACAAGATTTTAAGATCAAGGCACCAAATTGAGATTCATGCAACAAAAGGTGCATGCCGGCTGAACGTGCTGCTACGCACAACCCACGCTTGCCTACTGTACAGTGCTTGTAATGGACAGGAGTAGGGCAAGTGACACTACCCTCGAGCATCCCCGTTTCACTGCTAAGCAGAAACGTTTTGTCATACGGAGAAAATTTGTTGAGTAGCCGCTAAAAAGAGTTTGATAAAAGTCGGAAATAAAAACTTCCCGGAAAGTTTCAAGATTTATTTGAAGAAGCTCTTTATTCTGGACTGTAACGATTACCAAAGTCGAAGTGCGCTGAAGTACGCCGGCTTTGACCCCGGTAATCGTTACATTCTAGATCATAGATTTTCCCCGAATAAATAACAAAGATTCAGAGAAGCCTTCATGTCCGAATTTTGAAAAACTATTTTTAACAGCTATCAAACATATTTTTTCCGTGCAGTCTTAAAGCGCCTGTAGAAGTTTTATTTCAGAAAAATGACACACTGACTTCGAAAATCGCGGTCCATATCGAGTCATATGTGGCAAGTCACTTTCGCGCATGTCCTTCTTGTAGCAAGTCTCTCCCGTGTCATCTTTCTCGAAAAGATTAGCAAATTCGTGGCGAGTACCCAAAACCAAATTGCGTTTCTGCGGCATCTCTCACCCTCGAAAGTGATCAAATTGCGACAAGTATCCAGCAGAATACGATTTACTATTTCGAGGTTATGTGACCTACATTATTCCCAATCCAAGTCACAGGAGTGCCTTTCCGCCCCCATGAGACTAGGGAAAAGGAGAAAGGGATGGGACCTGCATTATTTTCATGACCTGATTTGCCATTAGGGGCCTTCAGTAAACCACGCGACTTCTTTAAGGGGGCAGGGGGTTTGACGA
>WSXT02126307.1:0-10817 GCA_011762715.2 Neuroterus valhalla
AACGATAAACGAATGAATTCAATGGAATTGAACACATTCTTTTAGGAGAGCGTTAATAGCTATTAATTAAAACATTTTGAGTTTAAAAGGCATTAATCGATACTGTATATATAAGCTTTCAAGATCGACGTGCTGTTTTCCACAAAATTTCGAAAAATATACTGAAAAATTTACGAACCTTTTATCATTGTAAGTAGCGCAAAATGATTCAAAATTTTGTAGAATGAAATCACTGCTGTGAAAGATTTAAAAAAAATAAAAGATATATCCGTTTAGGGGATCGTTGAGGCAATCTAGTTTATACTCAAAATTTTCAAATAAAAAACTAATAATTAAATTTGATATTTTAAATTATAAGGGAACGGGTGAATAATAAAATAGATACGCTCCCGACTGAAAAGTGGAAAATAAGGTAAAACTAAGGGATGATTCATCAAATCGTTCGATCATAAGATCGATTTACGCGCGGCATCACCTAATAAGAGTGGGATAGCGTGGGTTCAATGCAGGTGATATATTAATCCTGGTACCAGGACTCCCAAGCACTTCTAGCTCGAGGCTCTTCAGAGAAGGAGGTTCTCCAAGATAAGGCAATTTTCGGGTACGACAGGTTTGGTGAACGGGCGTCACCGATCAAGGAACGCTACCTCATGAGAAAGGATTGCAGGCTAGTAATTTTCTAATTTGATTTAAATTCACATTTGAATTTAAATACAGTAAAGCGTGAGTTTGTACAATTTATAATAATTTTTTTTATACGTTGCATGATTGTAACGATTTCGAACTTCATCTTAAGATTAAGACCTCGTTGTGCATGAATGGATCTTTTTTTTTAATTAGTTGAATTTTAATTGAAAATATCCTTCACAAACTCACCATGAATGGGAATTTTTCTATCATAACTTTTTTGTATACAACTCAGGATTTTTCTATCGCAACGACTTTGAACTTTGCCGCAAGGTAAAGACCTCGTTGTGCAAGCAAGACTTTGAAAATTGTTTGAAACTTCCCTATTTCAAAATTAAATTCTGCTGGAATTTCTCTATCGTAATGACTTTGCACTTCATCTCATGGTGAAGACCTCGCTGTGCGAGAAATTTGAGCAATTATGCCAAGCTTTTATGAACAAAAATTTCCTATGAGTCACGATACTCTCATTAATTACATTACATCAATATATTGCGTAATGACGCGCAAAGACGTGTGCAAGTTTTTTAAATTACGTATCCCCTTAACTTGTTCCAATTAATGAAGATAATACTTATTTTTCTCCAATTGATAAAAAGTAAGAACCGCGGTCCTGAAATGCAAACAGGACAAAAATACTGCACATTACCGTAAAAAGTAACTCTTCATAGGGGTTCAAGCAATGAACTGTTTATTTTCAAAATTCCTGCACGCGATTCTCCGGATTCTCCAGTACCCAAACGTTACACGATTTGAAAATGTAGGAAAAGAAAAAAAAATTTTTTAAATAAAACCCCCAGGTGGAAAAGTTATGCAGTGTGGAAAGATTACTGTATGATTCTTTTCTCTACGCAACGATTTTCTTCCTGGCCTATATCAAGAGTGTTTCCCCAAAATTAGGTACAAGAGATTTGACCTTTTGGCGTAATTTTGTCATCCCCAGCGTCTGACACTATCAGTTGTATCTCCTGCGGAACACTAAGTATTCTTCTGTTAACTTACATTAAAAATCAGTTTTGATAATTTGAAGGCGATGTAGACCCACGGCCTACCATTCCTGAAGTTGAAAACGAATTGCTCTACTTCTTCTTCGGATAAAATAAAATATCCATTTTGAAAAATTAGAAATTTTCTCGAGTAAAGTAGCGCTGATGTTATTAGGGATTTCTGGCTCTTGCAAATATTTTGCTTGCTATTGAGGGATTTCACTGATTCGCAATGACATTTCCGTTCACTGGCAGGAACAACGAATTTCTCGCAGGTTCAAATTCACAGTGAATAAATCTTGTGAAATAATTATTCCTCAATTCGAAAAGATTCTTATTCTTAGTATAACTTTTCCTTCGATATGTTGGTCTTCTTTAAACATACAATCCAAGTAAATGACTCGAAGCTAAAACATGATTTCTCCTTCCAACCAAATAAGAGTTATTTGGAAGGAAAACGAGGACGACTCCCTTCAACAAACTCAATCACTTTATAGGGACCAAAGCAGTAAGAATAGTGGAGACGAGCATCGGGCTCGTTGTAAGAAAGGATGAGGAAACAAATCAGAGAGATACGCACCTGAGAGCAGCTTTATCGCAAGCATCTGGAGTATCGACGGCGGGCAGGGATTCAGTCGAAAGATCGACATTGTCAAGGACCTCATCGGGTTCATCTGATTGGCCTCGTAGGGAAGATTCGGAACTGTCTGCGAGTGTAGAACTCTCAAAACTCCCACTGATGCTCGTTCTAGTCTTTCCAGAACTACGGCGCACTATCGTCAGCGTCCCTTGCTCTGCAAATACAAGAACATTTGATAACCCACTAGTGTATTAAATCCTTACGTTCAAATTTTCTTGTACTCTTTATACCTGTGAACAAATCTCTGTGATTTTCATCCTTCTATTCTGGAAACTACCTTAGTAGAGGAATTTAACATTCAGAGAAAAAGTTTATGACTCGTTTTTGTGACAAATGGGAAGAATATGAATTCAAAAAGGACAGACCTCTGATTTTTACATTCTCATCAGAGAAGGAATTAGATTTGTGTTAAGATAGCCCCCCCCCCTCCCCCCTCTTTTTGGCAAATGTCTGCGTTTTGAAATCCCCTGAACCTGAAAAACAGGTTTTTACAAATCTGTCTGTCTGTATGTATGTATGTCTGTCTGTATGTCTGTATGTATATCCGTCTGTTAGCGAGAGATAACTTTGGAAAAAAACTGATCTACTTGATCAGCCTTTAGTACACTCTTTCAGTGTCAGGAGATAGAGGTCATGTTCGTTAGCCAACTATATTGGGAAAAATTCAAAGAGTTAGAGCATTTTGAAAATTTTTGAGAACAATTTTTTCAAGACACGAAAATCGTAAGTACAGCTTCCTATAGTGAGCAATAAGTGTAACGATTTATCCCTATAGTGTTTTTTGATACACTGTTAAAAATCTGCGGAGTAAATGGCTAGCGGAGTTGAGAGTACAATTTTTCAGAGTATAAAATCGACTCAGTATCGATTACGTTCAACTCCGCATATTTTACTCCAGAGTAAAATAGGGTTAATAAAAGGGTTTGAAGTTCATCCAGAGTGAATATAAATAAGTCCCACCACACAAAAACAAAATCTTAAACTATGCTTAGTCAGGAGTTAAAGAGTCGTGGCAAGACTTCTTACGGAGTTTATGTTCTGAGCTGCGTTCGCAGAAAACTTGCAAACACTTTCTTCGGAGTTGTATTGAATAACCTCGGAAAAATTCTCCGATTCGGAAGTGAATGCCATATTCTTCAAGAAAAAATTCAAAATTTAGTGAAAATGATTGATATGTCATTATAGGAAATATTGGAAAATACGCCGTTATTCAGGTTTAACTCTACAACAGATTTCTTTTACCCGGGAAAACTGATAATTTTCCAATTCTAATATGAGAAACTAGACTGTGATATGTGAGACTTAAGTTTTTAATATCATGATGTGGAGTTCTTTTCCAAGAGTTACATTTTAACTCGTCTCCTTCTACTCCGCTTGCCGTTTACTTAGAATAGTGGGACTTTTATAGGGTATGCTTCGGAGTTGATTTTAACTTCGCTTTCTCAACAGTGTATAAACAAGATTGTCAGAGTTATGGCATTTTCAAAATTCGAAAATATAAGAAAATGAATATTCTTAGCCAAACAACGGAACATATGAAAGAAAAGGTATAAGGAAATAAGATGTTTCGGAAAATCAAATTCTGGTCGCCCAAAAACTGATGAAAAATAGAAAGGTTCATTTTTTGGTCAAACTATGCAAGATCTACAAATTTTGTAATGTATATTTTTGATAGGACATGAAGTTTTTGCTTCATTCCTGAATAGCCATATTCAAAGAGGAAAAATTGAATTTTTGGAAAATCTGCACAAGCTCAGGAAAAAACAAATAGACACAAGTTCTTCACCAGGAAAATATCTTCAAATGTCTTATCTTTTTTTTTAAAGGATATGTAGTTTTTATTCCATTTAGGGAAAATAACCCAAAAAATTCTCTGATTGGACGCATAGTTCTTGTTTCAACCGTTAAATAAAAAAAAATCACTTAAGAATTAAATTTCTAGAAAAAGTACACAACATATGGAAAAAATTGGGTGACAAAACTTCTCTACCGTTTCGGACAAATTTTTATCGAGTGCGCAGCACAAGACATGAGTTGAAAATGTATGCGTTAAAGCCGGAGAAGCTTTAACAAAAGAAAATTCACAATCATCGAATTAAAGCAGTCGGCATTTCGCTATCGAGTTCCAGAAGCTCTGAATACAAATGTAGGGAAGTAAGAAGACCGAGCACGTAGCGCGAGGTAAATTCATAATCGAACGCAAAGCGCGAAGCGCGAGATCCGACAGACGCTCGCCCCAGGCACGCCCAAACTTGCGAGCGAAGCGAGCCGGGCGCGAAGCGCACAATGAGGATGTGCCCACGCAGCGTGCAGATTTCTTGTAACTATGATCCTATCTTTTCAAATTCGGATGCACTAATTACTAATATGACAGAAAAAAATGGCGGAAATTTGAGTTTTACGGCGAGAGCCATAGAAGACTTATAAAGTCATTGTTTTATGTATCTTTTACCGTGGGTAATGCTGATCTTAAAAGGTATTTCAATCGGAAGTTTTAGTCTCCATCAGACATTATTTTCAGCCTAAGACTTTTTTCGTTATGAAGAAATATTCATAGTCAACGCATTCACATATTTAAAAAATACAAACGTAAATTCGAATTTTAAGCGATATAGGGCACAACATAAGAAAAAGTCACAAGGCGAAAAACGTTGCTTCCTAAGTGCTCAAAATGATTATCATGACAACTTTTTGAACTCCTTTCAAGAAACAAAACTTAAAATCTCCATCGCAAAAAAAGAGAATAGAAAATACAAAATTTTTGTTCTTGGTGAAACTATGTAAGATACGAAAAAAATGATGAGACAAAAAATTATTCCCTCAGAATGAATTTTCGAATACATCTTCAACTGATTTGTAATAGGACGTTGAGTTCTTGTTTTTTTCTTCAAAAACAACATTGTGAATTAGGAAATTTGATTTTTTATCAATCGTCACATGGTACTTTATTTTACACTATCGAAACAAGTACTTCTCGATCGAGATATGTAATTTGATGTATTTATTTACTTTAGGTTTTCGGAGTAACTGATTTCAAAAATGAAGTCAAAGATCCTAAATTCAAAATAGTGGATCCAAAATGGCGGAAATTGTTTTTAAATTAACCATGAAATTACTTGAAAATGAGTACTAAGGGGTTCTTCGGGTCGCTGATTTCGGAAATGAAGTCAAAAATCTAAAATAAAAAATGACTGATATTTTTTGAAATTTGCCACGCATTTACTTGAAAATGATTATTAAGCGGTTTTGGGGTCGCTGATTTCGAAGATGAAGTCAAAAATCCAAAATAAAAAATGGCGGATATTTTTTAGAATTTTTCGAACATTTACTTGAAAATGAGTATTTAGGGGTTTTTAGGGTCGATAATTCCGAAAATGAAGTCAGAAATCCAAAATTCATGGCGGCGGACCCGGGATGGCTGACATTTCCCTAAATACCGACTTTTCTTGAAATGGGGCAGCTCGGGACAGCAAGTGAAAACGGTTTCAAAAAGTATACGCTTCTCCGCAATAGAAACAACAAATCTCGACACACGAACTCGCAGGACATCGTTAACATGTTTGCGAATCATCCATATTTAATTATTTATTCTTGAGGTACGTACCTTCACGAGCATTTTCCATGTCGCACAAACTTTTTCTACCAAAAGCTCACTGGATGTGGCAAATTTTCGAAAAAATGTCCGCCATTTTTAAACCGTTATTTCGAATTTTGGATTTCTGACTCTATTCTTGAAATCAGCGACCCCAAAAACCCTTCAATACTCATTCTTAAATAAATGCATGGCAAATTTCAGAAAAATGTCCACGATTTTGGGTCTTCCTTTTTGAATTTCGGATTTTTTACTGCATTTTCGAAATCAGAGACCCCAAACATCTTATATGGGAAGGGAACGAAGTGAAATATCGAGATTCTATTCTTTGGCCAGCTTTTCGGAATTATGAGCACTGTGGGTCGACCCGAATGTCAGGAAGTGAGAATGCCAAGCGCGTGGTGCAAGGTAATACATTACCGAGCGCAAAGCGCAAGGTGAATCCATTTTCGAGCGCGAGGAGCGAGATTTGAAGTAAGCGCGCCTTAGACACGCTGAAACTTGCGAGCGAATTGAGCCGAGCGCTAAAAATGTTCAAAGAGTAAGCGATAAGTCCCGTTCAACGGGATAGAGAAACGCATTCGTTCAATTTGGTATTCAAAATGGCATCGTAATCCTTTATCGTTTATTGCAGATATGAAATCCAATATTTACTTATGCACCGTTGACTCTTTAAAAAAATATTAACTACAAAAACTGGGAAGCCTGTCAAGAAGTCAAATACTTCAGGTTGGATTAGGATGTAGCCACGAAGGAATAATAAGGAGACTCAACTGTCAGTGGGAAGCCCTTCGAGACTGGCAATAGAAACATTACCGTGAGTGGCAGAAATATTCACTAGAAGATCCCAAGTTTTCGTGCGCAGGCGCGCAGTTGTTTTCTTCCTATGCCTGGAAAAGTGTGTGAGTGAGAAAGTTTGTCAAATTGACGCGAGCTAGAGAGGTTGTGTTCTTTTGTTGATCTTCATTTAAAGTTATTATGAGCTGACTCAGTTTGGGAATTGGTAAATTACGTATTTATAGGCATTTATAAAATTCAATCAGAACGAATGATTGAAAACAATTCGATATTTCAATGAAGAGATTTGGTTTTTATAAAATTTTCAGGAAAAAAGTCTATGTTATTTGTTCATAATGATAATGTATTAGGGAATTCCCTAATGTATTAGGAAATAATTGTGCAGAGTTTAATTTCACGTTCTTAAGAAGGAAACACTGTGATTAATTCAAATAATAATAGCTTGCAATGAAAAACATTTTGAGACCTGCATCAAAACAAACGGACGTAACTGCTCTAACTTACGTCAATTTGACAAGATTTCTCGCACTCGTACACTTTTCCAAGCATAGGAAGAGGACAACTGCGCGTCTGCGCACGAAAACTTGGGATCTTCCAGTGAATATGTCTGGCACTTACGGTAATGTGTCTATTACCAAGTGGCGAAACGGAGTTGGGTCTCCTTATTATTTCTCCGTGGCTGCAGCAATGTACATCACAATCTTCCTTCGACCTTCTTTTAGTGCGAATGAAATAAGCGTCGAGCGAAAATCAATAAATTTTTCGGGGTTTCATTCATTCGGGAATATTCATTCTTTACTTCAGATTAATTTTTTGGTTCCGAAAGAAAAGTGCTCGGAAAAACTGAATATTTTATTTGATTATTATTGATAGCAGAATTCTCACCTTCTGGTCAAATCAATACTTCAAAAATTGTGGAAAATCCGTGACTCTCTTTCAAACTTCAACGACTAATCTCTAATATCTGTACAAAGTTTTTCGGAAAAAAATTGATACATAAGTAAATGGAGAAACAGACATCCTATACCAAGAAAGATCAATATTCATTCATCCTTTCCCTGCTGAGATATATTTATTGCTGGAAAGTATCAACCAACATTCACCATTTTCTGAAATTTCAAGAATCATCAATGCATAAGATTGTATCTGTTCTTCAATGGAGTACACAATGTACATAAATCAATTTTATTTAAATTGTCCATGCATGCGAAAGTCACTACGTTTGGAACAGCAGAACATCCTCAACGAGCTCAACTTAAACATTTGAACAAAGTATAAACTTTTATACCACTCTAACCTGAAAATGTCAGCTTTGACAAAATTTTTCCGGCTCTCGTGGGAGGAATGATTTGTGAGAGATGATTTTCAGTGAAAGAGACTGCTGTCACTCGCTTTGCTCGTACAAAACGTCTTATTTGCTTAATAATCACCTCTCATACATGTATCGAAATGTACTATTGTTAATAGGTTGAATATATTTTACTAGAATCTGAAGAAACACACTGCAACATAATAGTAGATAATTTATTTATTGCTTTCAAATGGACATCGTCCAAGACGTACTGCTGTCGCAATCGTATCCAAATTCCCCCATATGTATGTATCTATCATGTAATGAAGTAGAAGAGGACTATTGAAACTTAATAGCTTCATCGTCGATAAAGTGAAATTTTATGCTCACTCCAAACATAGAAACTTACAACTTTTGGAAAAATAATTACTGCTTTCCTTTAATATCAAAATTTCTCTTCAGCTAACATAAGTGTTCCCACAGACCTAACCCACAAACTTGACAAGAGGATGATGAGAGAAAAAATGTTTAAAAATTGAAAAAATGTTTGGAATAGTTATTTTGGTTCATCAATTCTATTTTTATTTTTTTGTACATAATTGGAAAAACTCTCTATCTCGACTATTTCCCGGAGAAGACAACGTAAGTAGTTTACTTGTGTTTTCCGAAAATTATACTCACTCATATTTATTCTGCATTGCTTGTTATGCTTCTCTTTCGAACTTTCTTTTCTACATCGTGACTCCGCCTATTAGACGTGTCCTTCCAAAGAAGGATTAACGATATAGTTACTTTGGGCTCACATGAATCCAGTTGGTAAAGAGGGCGAAGAAAAAAAAATGATACACAAAATGGTAACCATTTTTCAAAAGTGCAATTGTAGAATTCGAATGGATTGATAATGAAGTAAATTCCTGAAGGCAAACTGTCACACCTCACTATTACAATATCCCGAATCAATCAGATCACGAAATATAGGAGAATATCCAAGTTTTAACTTCACAACTCACTTTGATCTTGTTTTGAACCAAATATCAAGTCGAATAAGTTCATCCTTGTATTGTGTAAAGATCAATCAATCAAAACTTCCTCGGAAAGTTATCAACTAACTTTTAAAAGCTTGGTTCCAACCATTCAATGTCTACAATGAGTTTACTACCTTCCATCTCTGCGCATGTCTCTCGGAATTTAAAAGAGCACCCGCATTGCGCTGCGACTTATCTCACTTTTGTATTCTCTGACAAACGGAGGCACAATTTGGCGGACAGCCATCTTCTACTTGCCTCTAGAATGATTGCATTTATAACTTATGTCAATAATGCTATATGGCACATATACTCTGAAACATATGATATGAAGAATGATTGCATTATCTTTGTGCTCTTATGCAATGGAAATGTATTGATTCATGATTCGAAATAAAATCTTTGTATTATCAAATTATATTTCTTAAAAAACGTTTCCTACTAGAAATCATATAACATCTTCCTACTAGAAATTTCAGCATCATGTACGAAATACATTAGGGCCTATCCAGCCATATTTATTCATGTGAGTTTCAAAATTTAACCGATTTTATTTCAACTGTCTTTATACTATCGGTTTTATTGAGAATCATTCTATGAGAAGCATCAATAGGGCTCAAACAGAGTTCCTTTTAATATGGCCCAAATTTTGCAAAATGATGTTTTGATGCTTAAACAGCCCTATTTTCATCCATGTCCTGATAATAATTACACCTACAATACTTCACTGTGGTTTGACGATTTTAAGATTTTAGTCGATGTAAAATATATATTACCGGGTTTATTTCAAGATGAGGGGAGATTATATTTATGTATTACAGTTGAGATAGTTCAAATATTACATCGACATACTAGTAAAAAAAAATTTCTGTACACCAGACGCGACCTATCTACGGGCATCTTCTCCGACCCGCTACTGAATCCGCATTTCGAGTCAGTTTAGGCCGTAAAGCCTCGAATTTCGAGGAAAAAGCAAACAACCGTAAGAAATACCAAAAATTGGATGTTTTAGGAATAACAAGAATTTTTGGATCATAAGCCGTTTTCAATCTGAGAAAATTGTAAAAAACCTATGAAAATTTTAAAAACTGTAAAAAACCCATGGAAAATGCGAAAATTGCAGAAAATTGGGATTATCTTGATAAAAAAATCTTTAGACTCGGATTGAAGGAGATTTTCATGTTATTTAATCCGCCTGATCCGAATCTGCAATGTATTTGGCCCATATACCCTCCATCACTAAAAAAAATGAAACCGAAAAAAAGCAAAAACTTGCAGTCGAAAAAATTGAAAAAATGTATCAAACACGATGGAATACGTTCCTTGTATTTTTTATGCACAAAATACAAGTGTCCCGGTTCAAAGCACAAGCAATCATGCCATGAAAATAAGTACTTTGGCTGATTTATTTTGTTACGTTTTTTGATGCCATTTTTTTTAATGTTTGAGGGAATATGGGCCAAATACATTAGAGATTTGGATAAAGTAGATTAAATTACATTAAAATCTCATTTGATCCTAGTCTACAAAATTTTCGTTATCAAGATTATCCCAATTTTAGCGATTTTTGAAATTTCCATGGGTTTTTTAGAACTGTCATGGATTTTTTACAATATTCTTAGATTCAAAAGAGCTTATAATCTAATTGCACTTGAAATTAGTATTCAACGGTTCAAAACACATGAAAATTATGCTTGCCCTAGATCCACAAATTATTCTTATTACTAAAACATCCAGTTTTTATAGATTAGATAAGATTTATCACTCCATGTATACCCTTTTCGGGTTTTCACATATC
>WSXT02126318.1:0-10817 GCA_011762715.2 Neuroterus valhalla
TAAGCTCTCCAAATCATGAAATTTGAGGGATACGTGATCTTGTGAGGAAAAGGAAAAGGAAGGGCGAGTGGTGATTCGAGTGATTCTCATGAATTTCGAGTAACTCAAACTTTAGCTTAAATCTTACAATGGTGAAGTTCACCTGAAGTTGATATCCAACCACTGTTATGTCAAAAAGAAACAGGATGTTTCGTGAAACTACTAGGTTTTATTCTATAACTACTATCATGATTATTATTTCGTAAGCTCTCAGGATGATGAAATTCGACGGATGTGTGATCTTGTAAGGAAAAGGAAAAGGAAGGGTGAGAGTAAAAGAGGCAAAGAGAAAGAGAGGAAGATAGGAAGAGAGGAAGATAGGTAGAGAGGAAGATAGGAAGATAGGAAGAGGAAGAGAAAGAGCAATAGGAAGAGGAAGAGGACGAGTAATAGTAAGAGCAAGAGGAAGAGGAAGTGGAAGAGGGAGAGGAAGGGGAAGAGGAAGAGGAAGAGGAAGAGGAAGACGAAGACGAAGAGGAAGAGGAAGAGGAAGAGGAAGAGGAAGAGGAGGAGGAAGAGGAAGAGGGAGAGGAAGAGGAAGAGGAAGAGGAGGAGGAGGAGGAGGAGGAAGAGGAAGAGGAAGAAGAAGATAGAGGGGAAGGGAAAGGAGAAGGAGAATGAGAAGGAGAAGAAGGAGGAGACGGGGAAGGGGAAGGGGAAGGGGAAGAGGAAGAGGAAGAGGAAGGCGAAGGGGAAGAGGAGGAGGAATAGGAAGAGGAAGAGAAAGGGAAGAGGAAGAGGATGGATGATAGAGGGTTAGAGAGGGAGAGGGGAAGAGTGGAGGAGATGAAGAGAGGAAGAGTGGAAGAGGGGGAAAGAGGAAGAGAGGAAGAGGGGAAGAGAGGGAGGGAGGAAGAGGGGAGAGGGGAAGAGCATGGGAGGAAGAGGAAGGGAAGAAGACAGGGAGAGAGGAAGAGGAAGGAATTTTCTAATTAGGGAAAAAATTCCTGAGTTCAAAAGATTTCTTTTGGCTCTATTTTACTTTCAACTTGGTGGTGATCGTAAGGCGTGAGAAAATTGACCTTCAATTTCAACATCACTACGGGTTCGCAAATGTTTTGAACCCAAATTAACAGATAACGCAGTATTTTTAATAGTTTCGAATAATTTAAAGGTACTTGAAATGATTCGAAGATATGCCTGCGGATTTGGACAGACTCCAATTATTGTTGAAGGGATTTTATACTTTCAAAGAGATCTTGTAATATTTAGAAATATTTCACAGTATGCTTCGAATTTCAAATGGTCGTATGAATGAAATATTATTTGGACACCAAGATTTTAACTATTTAATGATACAGTGTATATGATAGAATAAAAATTAATTTGGGAGATGGAATAAGAGCTGAATAGGGACCTATTAGAGACAAACATATCCTCCTGAATAAGATCTAATCTCTTTTAAAAATAATTCGGATGAAGAATAAGTTTCTTTTTATATGATGAAGTCAAGGATCTCTTCACACATAAGAAATTCTCAAATTAAATAGTTAGTCTCATCACTTTTTGTTGTACGTCTCCTAAATTTTGGTTACCTCCTACTTTAACTTCAATCTTCCAATAATAAAGTTTCCCTGAAGTTGATATCCAGCCACAGTTATATCAGGAAGAACCTGTCCTCTCTTACAAAAGAGTTACCTGTATCTTCGAGAAACACGACATTTCGTAGAACTACTAGATTTTATTTAATAACTATTATCATAATTATTATTTTGTAAGCTCTCCAAATCATGAAATTTTACGGATACGTGATCTTGTGAGGAAAAGGAAAAGGGAGGGCGAGTGGTGATTCTAGTGTCACTTATTGTTCTTTCCGCCTAGTTTACCGAGTTTCTACCCAGTCAGGGCACATAAATGTCCCTCGAATAGCCCGTCCAGTAATATACTAGGGTTGATACCCTCGGGGCAGCTTATATGTTCCTAGTTGCCGGAGAAAGGGGATGAAATGTATGGTAACGCTACGGGCTCATTGAGCAAGTTATCAAATCGGTTGTTTCTGAGCACCGTTATTTCCGTTTTACTTGATAAATTAGACAATAGAGAAAAAGTGCATCAACTCAGAACCTCAATCCATATGGATGGATTCGAAAATTCTGCAAAAATCGGATCACCGAAGTGGGGTAATGTCTAGCATATATCCGCGTTTTTTCCTTCACTATGGCTCGAGAACATTTCATGTGATACCATTCATCGGAATTGTTCTATATCTCCTTCTCCAGATAGAATTCTCTAGCATTAATATAAAGTGCAAGAGCATGTTTTTCAATCCATGTGAATTCCAAACGTTCATTTGACAAGTCAGCACGTAATGGAACTTCCCGCATATGTGGGACAGGGTTGTGCAGAAATATAATTCCATTATTGCCTTGTTTCCCGGGAGAGCAAAATTGTTCCTTTATCCCACAACATAAGGATAGATTCAATTGAGGAGGGAGTGGAAGTTTCAAAATCTGTATTAATTCAATTCGATTTTATTGGATAGTGCATTTTCTCTGAATCCTAATTTCGGAAAACTGGAAGTTCGGTAGACTTTTTTTTTGTTGCTTCGTTGTTTCCACGCCTTACAATCAAGCGAATCCTAGAGCCGCAAACTCGTTATCGAATAAACCCGTGGCTGCGAATCTGGGTCGTTCGATTCTACTTATGACTACGAATAAAGAATTCAGCTGGTACGTCTACTCTGGTTCAGCACGCTTGACCAAAACTTACATGCGCAACGCTTTCAATTTCGTCCAAGCGTCAAATCTTGCGAAATTACTTCCTTCTTCTGACCTCTCATTTCTTAGAAAATAAGACCTAAGACATCCTAAAGTTGCAACCCATTCGTCCATTTATTTATACTCTAATTACGCTGAATAACATTGAAGATAAGATATAAGAAGTACTTATCTCTAATATCCTCCCACACCTAATACAACGTTTCCTAATACTATAACCACTCGCTCACTCACATTGCGTCGCCTTCCTTGATTCGCATCTTACATCTTCTTCTTCTCGCCCTTACACATCTATCTCCATTCTTCCTCCTCCTTTCTTCTCTTCCTCTCCATCTCCCCCAGCACCCCCTCCACCCATGCAGTCGCCCTTTCCTCTCCTCTTTCATGCAGTATTCCCTCAATGCTCATTCCACTCCTTCGCACCTCCTTGCATTTTTCCCTTCAGGGTTCCACCTTTGCATACCCATCCCCAAACAATTCACACATTCTCTTCTCCTCAGGGAGCCAGAACCTATTTAGGCCCTTCATGCGTCCACATTCCAACCTTGCTATTATCTCCTAACTTTTTTCTCTCCTTTCTCACACAAATATCGCGCTCTGTATATTAACGTAATCCACCCATCTTCCTCATCACACCTTAAACCCTCTTATCCTCTTCTTCCGTTCTCTCATCGCTCTCTCTCCATGCCGTTCCTCCTAACCATCTCATACACCTTTCTTCCCTTCTTGTGACTTCTTCAACAGCCCTTAACTCGTTCGACCTGTCTCACTTCTTACTAGCTTACTTTCCCTCTTTTCCAAAAATGTTGCCCCATACTTATACGCTCGGCTCCTTGTCAGAATCCCTGCACTCTTCCTCCCTTTCCCCTCCTTACGATATTACTAGGTGTTCTTCTGTCCAACCCCAGTGCCCATTTGATATATCTTTCCTGTATTAATTTTACGTCCTTGATTTCCTTCTGCCTCCACACCTCTACTCCATACAGTAGCACACTTATCACAATCATCACACCTGCCTCATCACAACATTCGACCCCCTTACTCTCTCTCTTTTATATGAACATTCACTTCCTCATTCCTCCTGGATTGGAAACCCTGGAACACAAACTCTTTTTCCTCCTGCACAATGCGCCCTTCCTCTTCCAATCTCCCCCCTTATCCCTTCCACCTCGTCTCCTGAACCCCCTAACCTTAGACTTCTCTGCATTTAACTCTAAGCGATTCCTATCCAGGTATCTTCTCAACCTCCTTGTCAACTCTTTTAAGGCCTCCTCGCTTCTTGCCAACAACAACTTCTTCCTTTAGCTTCCTCTCCATGTCACCAATTAGGATCGCAAAAAGTCTTGGTCTAAGCGGGTACCCCTGTATCAACCCCCTCCCCATCCAGGGATCCCTGCGAAATCCTGCCTGGCCCCTCTCACCCTGTACTTCATCTCCCTACACACCTTCCTTGTCCTCTCGATCAGCGATCAGGCCTCTCTCTACTCCCCTTTCCTCCATCGCTTCTCACAACTTCCCCCTATCAACTGAAGGGAACGCTACTCTGAGATCTACCAAAACCCCGTAAACTTTTGACTCTTTTTTGTTATTTTCCAACCACCACGTGCTGCAAAATATAAATATTGTCGATAGTGCTCCTACCCGCTCTGAATCCCGCCTGCATTCCTGACAATATACCTTTCCCCTCGACATTATTTTGTATCCTCTCCGCCAGTACCATTGCCTATAGTTCTCTGGAACTACCAATCCCCCTCTCTGTTCTCTTGGAAACCTTGCAAATCTACAAACCCTTTTTACTCCCTCTTTCAGCCTGATTCTAACTGCTGTTGTACCAAATATCCATAGTCCACTCTGCTCCCCTTCAAAGCCTGCTGACTTCGACCTCCTTAACTTTCTCATTTTAATCTATATCTTCTTATCATCCAACTCCATCCCCCTTCATTCCTCGTTCTTTCACTCTCCTCTTTTCGACTCTTCTCCCTAATCATTTTTTCTGCCTTGCTCTTTCCTTTCACACATCACCCTAAACGCTCTCCTCATTTTCACGTACTCCTTCCACTTCGCAGAACCCTCATTCCATTTTTTATACTTCTTTTTAACCCTTCTCTTTGTCCTTCTGCATTCAATATCCCACCACAGTTCCTCCATCTCTTTTCGCTTCTTTCTAAATCTTTTCTTTTGCACCCACGTTTTCAACTTTACATTTAAATCTTCCCATATCACTCCCTCCAACTCCCCTCCAAAAATAAAATCTGATTCTATCCTTCCTTCTAATGCGAATCTCTCCATCTCCCTCCACCCTTGCATATTCATGACCACATAGTCTATCACTCATGTCCCCACCTTGCTTACTTACGTGTACCATCCGTGTTCTTCCCCTTCTCTCATACCTTTCGCGACCGCCCACCCTCTATCCACAATCAATTCTCTTGAAATTCCCCCCTCCTTATTCATAACCGTTTCTTCTGACGTACTTTCAAAACTTTCACCATCCGAATAGAGACCCCCTTCTCTCCCCATCCTCGCATTGAAATCGCCCCAGTACAACTGTTTCCAGATTTCTTCTTTAACCTGACCACCTCTTGAAGCTTTCACCTAAACCCCCTTGGTAGCCTTGGTTCTATCCTTCCTCACTCCTTGTTCTCAACCTACGTTTCTACCAGTCTAAAAACATCAAATCCCTGCATAAGCCTCCTAAAGTCCCTTTTTTTTGGTCCCTGCTACATTCCAGAAGAGCACCCTTATTATCCTACTACCCTGCTGTTCCCTTACCCCCCTACTTTCTACGAAATGAGTCCCTCTGCACTCCTCTGAACTCCTCTTTCTCCTAATCCCAAACAAGTATCTTCTCCTCTATTTTTATCTTATGATATTCTACCTTCGCCGCTCCACATTTACTCCTTCCCCTTCTAGATCTGTCATTCAGCAGTCTTTGAATTCCTCTCTCTTTGCACGTCAGTTATTGATCGATGTACACCTTCTTATCCTTAATCCTGCTTTTACTTCGCATCACCACCAATCTATGTTGACAGTTCTTCATTTCCACCACCGCTACTTTATTCCCTTTTTGTAGCATAGCGCTCCCAATCCCTTTCGTTCTTCTCCGCTTCTCAAATTTAGACCTCTTATCAGGATATGATTTTTCCTACCTTCCTTCTCTCTTCTCTCCATTCTCAACTCTATTGCGCTTATTCTTTTTCTCATCACCACCTTCTCCTTCTCGTTACCACGCCCTCCTACATTCTCTTCGATCATACTTTCTACCTTGTCCCAGATACACTTCTACTTTCCTTCCACCCTTCAACATTCTCTCATATCTAACCTACCCTCCACCTCCACGGACCTTCTGACTGTCCAATCTCTGTGGGCCCTAATATCCTCTTCCACCTGTTTCACCTTACCTTCTTCCTTCCCTACCAACACAGCCACCGTCTCTTAACTTTTTACTTTCTCCTCAAATCTTTCACCCCCCTCCTCCAGCTGTTCTCCCATCTTCGTCGATGACCTGCGATTCCTATCGCTTTGCTTGCCTGGGGTTTCTCGCCTTGACGTTTTCCCCGCTCCGCCAATCAAGCTTTTCCCCTTTCCTTCACGCACCGCTAGAAACCAATCTAAATGGCGGGTACACTGATTCTTATCTGCCTGCTTCGCTCTCAGCGCTCTTGTTGTCACCCTCAGCCTGAGACTCTGCTACTCTACTCTTCTACCGGTAACGAAGACTACTACCACTGCGGTAACTTCCTACTACATCCCACAGATGTCTCTGTACTCCGTTGCCGCTTTACTGCAATATCCCTTTATTTGTACATTTGCTCCATTCCCTTTATTACTTCACCCTAGCCTACCCTTACATACACGATTCTTTCTCCCTAGCACTTGTATGAACTTCCTTGCTTCCCTCAACAACTCAATCCCTCACATAACAATTTATCTTCCACCTTGTCAAACTTACCTTACTTTTCCTTTTCCACATAATTTCGTCTCCCCTACACATCGAAAACTTCTTCTACCCTTCACTCATCTTCTGCACTCTTTTCTACTACCTGAGCTTCCAACCTCGTCCTCCAACACCTCCCTCCATTCACACCTTCAGCACGAATTCCGTAAATTTTTATCACAACCTGGCAACTAGCACACTCCACTACCGCCACCAACATGCAAGCTCGATGAAATATAAGTACATATCCAAATCAACGTTTAGAAAATTTCCATACGGAATCTTTTCAGGTAGTTGAAAAAATTTCGGGTGATATGCAGTTAGTCACATGCCTTTATTCTTATCTAAAGTTCAGAAGTCGTATCGATAAATTCCGAAGAAATCCCGAGTCTTATTTTTCGGCACTTTAGGGCTTTGTCGGCAATAAGTTCAGATTGCCGATTCTTTTTTTGCGCACGAGTAACCATCTTACTACTCTTCCTTCTCATCCTCCTACGTACCCATTGAGGCATCAAACATTCAAGGAAATGAAAAACCGCTCTGTTAAATTATTTCACATCCTATCCTCCTTCTACCTTCCTCTTTAACTTTTGTCCCTCGGCTTCTACTGTTCTATACACTTCAGTATTTCAAGGTTTCCGAGGACTCTTAGCTTTTACAATATTGATTGAAAATAAAAAGCTCTCCTTGTCCTTGTTCCGGGAAAGCGACTGGACTCGAAGAAATTGCAAGCGTGAACGACAAGTTACGGCACGCTATCATCAGGATTCGCAAATGTCTTCAGAAGTTGAAACGCGAGCAATTGAGCGCCTCCTTTACTTTCTGACTATCTATATTTCGCCTAACTAGTATAAAAAGTTTCTAGATAAATCAAAGCTCAATTGCCGTCCTGAGGGAGAGGAGGGTGTCGAAACTTCTGACTTCTCCGCCCTTCTCATTCATCCTCATATCCGACATTGGCTTCCATGCTCTGCCAACCCTCTGAACTTAGATGTAATCCACTCATGCCACAGGGACAACTTTATAAGGCGGGAATTTGAAAACTTCTTGCTTCTCGTGACGTTACCAAACTTAATTTGCAATAGAGATTCATCCATGCTTCGATTGTGATCTTACAAAATTTTGAATCCAAGATCTAGGATATAACGTCTTCATCTCAATTTTCCATTCTATTTAAAACCAAATAATTCTGTTATCAAACCTTACAAACCATACCTCTCATGAAACCAGTTCTTCCCCTTTTTCTTTAAATAGTCTAAACAGTTACCTGAAACCCAAAATCCCTATTTCTATAGTGTCTACCAACTTTTCTACCCTCGAGACTCTTTAACATCCTTCCTCTTTTAACCTTACATTTCTCATAACTTTGCCTCAACTTGACAAATCTTATCTCTCATTAGTCCACCTTTATTCATTTCCTTTGGAACTTGTTTAATTTCTGACATAGTCTCACTGTCCCGACTACTTAGTTGACCTCCGATACATACAAGTAATTCTTGCGCCTGGAAATCGGCACCGCCTTGCATGCTGGATAGCGGACATCGGCGTGCACTGCCATGCCGGCCTCGAGTGTCCTCGACAAATGCAACGGGTATAGCTTCTTTGTCGACCTTGAACCGCTTGTAATGAAAATTTCATAACTGGGCGTATTAACATGATTCGTGATGCTGGAAATTTTAAAATGTATTTTCGGCGCCAGCACTGCGATGGGTAAAATTAATGCGTCAATATATATTGCATTTACAATAAAATATTTGAAGATTGGCCAAAAAAGAAAAATGATTCATTACCAGAAGCAATAATATTTGACAAAGGAGTTGAGTTTTTAGGCTGAAATGATAAACGTTCCAGGTAGAAGACGACTATTAAAATGAAAAACATGAATTTTAATAATTAAAAAGCAAAAATCTCGATTTTTAACTGAATGGACGAATTTGAAAAAAACCTTGAACTTCGGAGTCAAGGAAGGTAATCTTTTGAAAGACCTTACGATTTTTAGTCCATTTTGTATTCAATAGTTACAGTTTTTACAAAAAATATTGAAGTTGATGTTTCATCCGACGCAACATCCAAAATTTAAAATAATAATCCGTTTAATCAAACTATAGAGAGATGAACCGTCTAAGAAAAATATAATTGGCTAAAAAATGAAATAAATCACAACTATATTGTTATGAATTTCGAAGCCAAAAAAGCACATTTTATCGAAAACATTTCTATTTTTGATGATAATACTAGAATTTCCAACCAGATAGTACAATTTCTACTAAAGTAGTTTATTCTAAGAAAAAAATATCAATTTTCGACATTATACGGTAAAGTTGAATTCGTAACAGGATTTCGGATTGGAAATTCATAACAATATGGTTGCGATTTGTTTTATTTTTTTGCTGGATAATCTTATCTGTCCCAAGATGCAACTCTTTAAGAAAAAATCGTCCATTGCCGTTTCAAGATTGATTTTTTCAAATTCAAAAGTTGGGCTGAAAATTAATCTTTTTGGTAAAGGGGTCAATTATAAGGTTGAAAAGGTTCCTTTTCTAATAGAATTAAACTGTGCTTGATTCAATATCAAGACATTTTTTGTTTGTAATAACGACAATTATATTTTTCTTAGACGATTCAAAATGGCCAAATTAAAAAATACAAAATACCAAAAAAAAACATGCAATGGACTAAAATTTCAAAGACCTTTGAAGAAATTACCTTCTTTGACTTCAAAATCCAACGATTCGGTTAAAAATGCACTTGTCTTTCTCATATTCGTCCATTTTGTTTGAAAATTCCATTAATACAAATCATGTTAATACGCTGAGTTACGGAATTTTTATTACCAACGGTTCAGGTTCGACATGGAAGCTATCCGTTGTATTTGTCGAGGATACTCAAGGCCAGCAAGGCAGTGCACGCCAATGACCGGAATGAGCATGCAAGGCGGTGCCGATGTTCAGGCGCAAGAATTAATTGATTCTAAATTTGAAGAAAAACGAACAACAATGCAACATTCGGAAAATGAGAAGTCTAAACAAGCCTCCATTAGGGTCTAAAGACGAGGTGGGACAAATATTACAACAAACAATCCATCACTGTGAGAGAATCATGGCTTTGACGAAAGCCTATCCTTGACGTTGGTCATAATTAATCAGGACAGCAAAAGTCACACAATGTCACATAACTCGTAACAAAACTAACAAAAAACTCAACATTCGTAAGTCCAGGCTGACAGTCTTCCTCACGAACTTATAGGCGAGATTGGAATAACGAAACAACTTTTTTGGAAACAAAGGCAAACACTTCGATACTTCGCAGAGTTTCTGTTACATAACTTGTCTTCAATAAGTTCGTAAGGAACACCCTTTCGATAAGACATTTCTCTACTTCCCTCTCCCCTGGTAATCCCTTACCCCTCCATACCTTCTCAAGTATCTCTTTCAGCCTGTCTCTAACAGCTGGTGTGCTAAAAATCCACGCTCGGTTCTGAACCCGTCCAAGCCTGCTGCCTTTGACCTTATTAATTTTCTCATTTGCAACTCTATCTCCTCATCACCTTACTCTGACCGTCCTTCCTTTCTTGTTCTTATACTTCTCTCATCTATCTTCCGTTCGTCTAAGCCCTGGAATGATTCTTTGTAAAGCCCCCTCCATTCCTCACATCAGATCTCCTCACTTATCCTCTCCCTGCGTTTTCTTAACCTATTTATTATCTTCCACACGTCCCCCTCGGCCTTGACACTCCTCAACCCCTCTTCCAGCTCCTTCTCCCTCCCTTGCTCTCTTCTTTTACACAATAACTCAAACTCCTTCCTCATCTCTACGTCCTCCTTTCTCTTGACGGTTCCATCATTCAACTTCGTGTACTTCCTTCTTACCCTTTTCTTCGTCTTTTTACATTCCCTATCCTACCACGGTTTCATCATCCCCTTCTCTTTCTTTCAAATTCTTTTCTTTTGCACACACCCTGTCACCTTCACATTTAGATCCCCCCCTATCTCTTTTACCAACTCTCCTTCGAAAGGGCACTTCCCCTAGCTGCTCCTGGTACATTTCTATAGCCTCGCTCGTCCATATCTCCCTCTAACCTACTGGAACTTCTTCTTCCTGCCTTTCACAGCCCCTCCCCCCCC
>WSXT02126329.1:0-10817 GCA_011762715.2 Neuroterus valhalla
AGAAGAATATTAGTGGGGGGGGGGGGTCAAAATGAGTGAAAGAAGTACGCGCCTTATGCACACCTCAACCGCGCTCACCTGGAATGCAGAGTGTAAAAAATTTCGGGAGGGGGGTATCCCCCCCCCACCACCATCCGCGCCCGAAAGCAGTTAACATCGTTAACACCTGATGTCACCACTACAGGGATCTACTGCATCGACTGCCCTCACCACTTCAACCACGCTAATGACATCCCTCTCACTTGCTTCGACCACCAGTGGGAAAAGTACTCACTTCAACCACTGTGACGTCATGAACCGAGAAATCGGCATTTTCGTCCACTTGAGACGAGCCTCCGAAGTCGCATTCCGATCGCGAGTGTTGGACTAAAACATATTTTCTCCAATTACCACGTTAGGTGATTGGAATGTCCTGCAGGATAATGCTATCCATTTATTGAACTGGGGCAGGGAAAACTCGCTAGATATATTGTGCGACCCACAAATCACGTTCACATCACCAAGAGATGATCGCATAGGCAGTGCTTCCAAAACAGTCTGTTGATGTTACGAAACTGTCAGAATTTCGAATCTACACATACATAAGAGACTCAATTCATAACAATTACCAGATGGAAATTGGAATGTGCATCAGAGGTGTGGTCACATCAGCACTTCAAGTATGTGGCGGCACTAGGAAAATTCCAACGATACCTGAAGTTTCTCTCGTATATATCCTTAGTTCTTATTTCTCATTGATCTTGGCATTTTCTGCTTTGAAACACAACACAAGATTGCAGTTGTCATTTCACTTGCCGATGGCTGCTACAGGTTGAGTGCGCGGATCACCACTCTACTCATTTTACAATAAACTGATTAAAATTTGTCCGACAGTACCAAACAATGTCTTTACTTTATGATTATCACCGAATTTCCTAGAAAGGCCTGCGAATATGTCAAAAGTACATCCATTAGAAAAAGGACGATTCCACTTTCAAATCTTTACATATCAATTCCTTATTTTCCAGTAGTACAACGAGGCTGGAACCGAACGAGTCACGCTTACACTAAAAGGAACTTGGCTTAATGGTATAATAAAAATAACTCATGCTGGAAAATTTTATAATTCTTGTAATGGTAGCCTGAAAATTGGTCGTTGACAGTTGAGCTTAATACACTCACCGCTCGCCTGGGCGCCTATCGGCAGAGGGCCAGTTTCTCGGCTGTTCATACTTAAGTGATTCTGTCCCTCCCTCCAAGCCTCGCACGACGCAGCACGACAGCTTATCAGCTTCGAAAAGGCAGTACCGTAATGCGTAGTATAGAAGTTGTTTATTCGGAGACTTGCGACGCACGTATTTACGAGACTATATCTACGGTTCTGAATGTTTACCTTCGCCTAGTCAGTCGTTGCTCTAAATCTGGTTCGAACTGGATTATAAATGAATGAACGATTTTGTTGAAAAATCATATTTTTGAGTGAATACGCAAGAGTTTTATCGAAAATTTATGTATTTTGTACGTAGTTTGTATATTTTGTTTGGAAATGAATCTTGGTAGTAAATCAATCTCTTTGGTTAGAAATTCAACAGCTCGGTTGAAAAATCTGATTTGTTCGGAGATTCAATCACTTATTTGAAGTGAGCTACTTGGTTCTTTAAAGATTCATTTCCTTCGTTGAAAATTCAATGGTTAAATTGTAAATGCATTTCTTTGTTGGGAAATCCTATTTCGGGTTGCAAATTGCATTGTTTTGTACAAAATTCTTATTTTCGACTTCGAATAAAATGATTCTCATTATTTCTTGGAGGAATAGGGGGATAATATCCAACTTCGCGATTCTCCCAACATACTATGTAGAATTTTTAACAGTTTTTCTAAACTTTGTAGAAGCTGGCAAAGTAGACGCAATGTACATTTTTCATATAAAAGCTGTATTTTACTATAACGTTATACATCATCATAATACATTGTACATAGAAAAAAAGGTGGGCTTATTTCGAAACGGGTATTGACTTAAGTTGATACGAAGTTTCTCCGCCAACAACTTAATCAGCCCTTAGCCGACACACTGGGGTCGTTCGTGACCAGGCCTTATACTTTTCGAATTTCCGTCCCCTTTATGTTCGGAAACCGGGCCCGGAGTACCATCTAGTTTTAGTTGGAGAGGTAGCTCCTCCACTTAGTATAGTTTCCGTTGAGTCAAGTGCGTGAGTCTGTCTGGAGACCTGAGTGAATCAGAGCGGGGTCTTCAACGACCCCAGAGTATCGGCTACGGTTGAGATTAACAACGACACGGTCACTGTGTACCGTGACTTGAAAGTCGGCATTGCCGGGATTCTGGGCCTCGACGTTCACAAAGAAGGAGGATATGAACGAGTGAGATTCCCAAAAAAATTGAGATGTGCAGACTGATCGCGAAAAAACGACAGAAAAACAAATGAGGGTTGTGTAAGTTGTCAGCGCCCCATTTGCGAAGTTCACCGTTTCATATTTTGCAAAACGTGCTCGGGCATGTAATTAGTAATACTTTCATCGGCTAAGTTGTGATAAAGTATATTTTTCAATTAACTTGACTATTTTTCTTCATTACTCGATTTATTTCTGTGAATTTTCATTTAAAAAATTAGGGTTGTAATGAAAAAATGCACTTTTGAAAAATGACTGAAATTCTAATATTCATTCTTCAAAATAAATATAATTTTTTCAGCGGGCACTACCACAATATTTTTTTACATAAAGGAATATATTTGGACAGAATGTTGCTGGAATTTGAGCGTCCAATTCGCAAAACTGAAAAAGCTATGAATTTTTAAGTAAAACTGGTTATTTTTCGGAGTTTTTTGCAAACCATATTCTTTTTAACAAATTACATTAAAAAAATTTTGCATCGCACTAATATTTTCTTAAAGAGGGGTAGTTAATGTACAACTGTGAATTTGGTACGATGAAAAACAGCTTAGTTCACTCAGGATAGACGGTTATGTGGCTGGGGTCAGTAACGCCCCAGTGTGTCGGCTATGATTGACGCCAGAAGTGTGTCGGCTAAGGGTTAAGTCAGCCTAGCTTCCATTTGTGTGAATTGTGAAATGAGTCTTAATGAATTTCCCGAATTGATTTATCGCATTGGAATTCACTCCTATGCATTATAAATATCTCAGAAAACAAGTTTTACGCATATCGTCTAAACGATAACAACAGGATATGTTATATGATCCAACGAATCAATAGCCTTTTTAATAGTTACTGAGTTGGTTACATAGGTGATCACATCCTTCATAACTACATTGACCAAATCTTTTTCTCATTAGAAAATATGGAGAATATCTATATTCTCGTGGTACCCTTGACGATTATCCTGAATTCTATTGGTAAATATGACATACATATGAATATGAAAATGATTATACCTTCAATTCCAAGTACATTCTTTTTGCTATACGCAAACCAGAATTTGGACGATTTATTCTCCATTCTATCTTAATCGCTATTTGCTCCCAGGCTTTTTTCTGAGTTTTTATGGAATGACTATGAAATTAGTTTTGCCTCTTTTTGAGGAGAATTCAGAAAGTGTGTTTCAATAATTGAATTCAAAAGTGTCTCCTGCGAGGTCTCCTGCTACAGAATCTAAATGAATTTCGAACCTAGAAAGTACTTTGAGTTACTGGATGCGGGAAATTGTCTGCTGTTCACCTCACTCTGTTTTGTGTACTGGACATGTCTTCACGAATCAGCTTTGCATGAGTCCAATCGTACACGTCGATGGACAGTGGGATCGAAAAATTTGAGAACGTGAATAAATCGTGCGTACAGAATCTTGAATAATTTCTAATAAACATATCTCTGTATCAAAAGGTCTTGCCAAAGTAGAGTGACAAGATGTTAGAAGTTGAAATTCAGGACACTCTGAGCCCCCCCCCCCCCCTTATCCATAAAATTGGAGATCTCACTTTTACAGGAGGATAAATTCCGAAAGGATATAATTTTTTTTACCTTTTTTCTTTGTAAGCTTATTATTTTTGGAGCAGAAGAAATTGTACTACAAAACAAGGTACATTTCCAGAGTACTGTCGTACTAGGAATCATTGTTCAGGGATTATTGTACAGCATAAAAAAACCTTTTGGACAAAGATGATGCGAATCTGTCGAATTATGCCGAAAATCAGGACATTTCGAGAAAAATCGGGACATGTCAGGGCATGCCCGAGAACCGGAACATATTCCGGCGAATCAGGACGCGCAGGTCACCCTACTCCAAAGCATCCTACCAGGATCTGTTGAGCCTCCCGAAAGGCCCTCCAGAGCCTTCTACACTGTGGGAAAAATCTGTTCTAATTTGAAACTACATACGAGTGGAATTTTATGCAATCACTGTTATTGCAATTTTAATCACATTTATATGAAAATTCAATCACGCGAACATGAAAAAATATGGCCGTACGATAATTAATCGCTAACATCCAGTTCTGCAGTTGACAGTTCTCGCACTGGGCAACAGAACAATTTGGAAATGATCTGCTTGAGAAACAGTTTGGAGTTTGTCTACGTGTTGTTGAATTTTCAAATACAACCGACTGAATTCTTAATCAACTCAGTGTTTGATTCGAATTTTAGGCATGTTTATATTAGAATAGGTGAGTGAATTTTCAAGAAATTACTAACAGTATACGATCGCTGCCAGCGTCTATCGCAGAAACTTTCAGAGATCCTCACGCGCCAATTAGAAACTTCAAATCTTACGCCTCTAACGCCTCCTGCTTAGACCTTACCACTCTATGAGGTCCCCGTCAGGACCTTCCACGGAAGCACTCAAAGTCACCTGCGTGGTCCTCCAGGGTCACCTGCAGCGATACTCTCCGAGGCTGTAAAGTACTTGAATTCAAAGAGACCTCTCTTTCTAACCCCATAGGAAAGAAAGAGAAGTTCTTTCGAATTCGAAAATCTTCACAGAACCGGAACCCAAATGCTTCAGAGGCCTCCAGAGGCCTACAAGGCCCTCCAAGCCTTCAACAAGGGTCTTATACCATATTATACAATAGACTCCAGACCCTTTCACAAGGTCCATCAGAACCTCACAGGGCTATACCCCTCATCTGCTGCCTGAACTTGCAGGTGCTCTCGTGTAACTTATAAGGGAGTTTTATCAAATCCCTTAGGCCACCACCAGGTCTCTAGGTCTAATTGAAGGACATAAAAACATTTTAAAAACTTGACTCATCAAATAAGATGCATAGGTTCTCAATTTTCCTTTCCCCGACGTGTACAGCTGATCTCTTCCCCTCCCAAGTTTAATTCAAGAAAAATGAGAGAACATTGCTACTGCGATTATAATTCCCTCAATTGGCATCCTTCCATAAGTTTTTCTCTTGGACAAGACGATGCATGCATGCATGCATGAAATTTCTTAGTCTTGAATTTTTTCTCTCGAAATTAACTACTGATTATTATTTCACAGCAGTCAAACGCTGGATTGATTGCCGAAACCTTTCATATAAAAAATGAGGCCAAAATACGAAGATCCCTGGCGCTCCCTCGAAGATCTCAACCTACTTTAAAGACTTCAAATGATTGGTAAAAGGAATCGGAGCATTTATCCAACTATAATCTTATAAAAATATGAGAGTTAGGCGCGTGAGGGGAGCTAATATTATATATGTATTTTCTTTTGAACCCCCAACTTTTGGGCATGTTAGCTTTAAAGGGTTAATTTAATAACCTGATTAATTTCTAAGATATTTCAATAGACACAGGGGCTTCTTTTGAGGAAAGCATAAGATTCTCTTTATAAGTATTCGTTTATTCAAGAAAACTTGAGCTATCCTCATTTTTTTTACATTTATCTTTCTAATTCCCATTCTATAATGACGTTAAATTAGGTAATTATGAATTCTAGTAAATATCAAAACAAATTCCGTCTTTGCATATGATTATCGTCGATCAGCGACTTCCTATAGATATAGTTCTCTACTCCTTTTCTCATTTTCTATGAACGCGACATTATGGTTAATAATCTCTTATTCTCTACTAATCGGAAATATTTCCGTTCTTAGAAAATCCTTTCCAACAGGAGCTAAAGACAAAAGTATATCCCCTTAAATATATATAATTTGAAATTATTGACTTTAATATTTATATTGCTTGTCGCTCAGACCAGACTCGCTTGGTACAGAGAAAACGGCTCTCGTGACCTTATGCTTTTATAACGAGGGTCTCAGGCCACTCGGTCTACAGATCGGTTCCTATTGTTCCAACGCCTCAGCTGGAGGGCGTTAATAGGGGTGAGTGTTTGCGAGCCTTTAGAAAATTGAAGTTTAAGAAGACTCTGAGGTCTTAGTATCTCGAGAATTTCATCTCTCTTTTCCACCTTCACTGTACAGATGTGCTTCCAACAGGGTATAGAGGTTATAGGGTATAGTGTCTCTAAGTCTCTTGTAAACACCCTGGTCAGTGATAGAAACAACGTAAATATTTTACCTCCTTTTTTGTTGACCAATTTATAGGAATTTGATCGCGTGAAAATGATCGACTCCTACCCTAGATTTGATCAGAGACTCGAAAACTCGAATGAACTCGGAAAACAAGACGAACAAAAGAATCTAAGATTTTTGAATTCTGAATCGCAGAAATCGCTAAAGATAAGTCTCTTTTTTAGACAGCTTCAGAAGATACTATCCAATTGGGCTCTCGTGGAGAAAACTTACCCGAATAAGATTCTAATGACTTGAAATTTTATTCTTCCTAGAGTGGAATGATCAGACAAGTTCCGGCAGGTTTAGGCTCTGAGCTTTTCCTACGAATTCTCTTCTGCGATCTCTGCTTTTCAGCTACAAGATCCAGATCGCTGTTCTTCGGCATAGTTGCTTCTTTTATAGGTTTACCCCAGCTCTTCCTTCTCAGTCTTGCGTGGAGCTATCGGACAGGGAATAGCTGAAGTCTGCGCCACAAGGTTTCTTCTATGGGATGCTGCTTTTAAGAAGGATAACACAGGAGAACGCTTCTACCAGAACCCAATTTTGTATCTTAATGCCAATTCAGGCTAGCCGACCTCGGTGGCGGTTTGCCGGTCCCGTTGGATTCTCGGCCTATCAGCACGTAATCGGTCCTGGTTCCAGTTCGGTAGCATTAAGGTTCGATTCTGATTCCAACCGTGTCGTTCGTAACCGTAGCCAACGAGAGCGTTTGCTGAAGCCACGAGCCCTTGAGCTGTTTCTCGAGCTTGTTGGTTGTAATAGTAAACGTCACTCACGTCACTTTGATCTATGAAGCGCGCATGCGTGAGAATGACAATCGTTAAGCTGAATCGGCGCAGTGTAAGCTGCATTGGTCAACCGAGAACCGAACCAGACCGGCGCGGCGTACCGCAACCGATTGACGGCTACTCTGAATAAGCCTTTGGGAGACCCCAAAAGGTAGAGAGATCCGTGGAAGCCAAAGTGTGGAATAGTAGACTTCCTATTCTACTTTCTAATCTAAATAATGAGAATGAAAAAAACTTGGCGTTTCTTTTGAAAATGTTTCACAGGGCAAACATCCCATATTGACTTCACACTTGCCTTACATTATTTTCAAAGAAGATTTAATGAAACATCGTAACATAAACGATTCCCGTAAATTAAGCAAAAATAATTCTGTTTCTTGTCGCAGGTGTCAGTTCACAGTTGGACTGCTTACCTGATGGCGACCCTATTCCAGGTGTTCATCTTTCCAGAATTTCTGATTCTCCCGACAAACATTATACTCCGCAACGGTCGCTTCAACCTGTGAGACGTCATTCTCCGGCCAAGTCTCTCCCTTCAGAAAAAGAAGAACCTCCCTTCCGTGCTAGGTCCAGGACTCCTAGACATTTTTGTTCACGAATACTTGGATATGAGCTTGACAATTCAAGTGAGACACAGGAATAGAGCCCTTGGACCCATGCCAACCGGAGCACAATATGTTATAGCAACATTCACTGGTGACGTGTTTGCAATACTGGAGACTAATAAATATTTACGTGGAATATTTTCGCGAAGATACATTTTAGAAAGACGGGTCAAAATAAACATGAACACCGGAACGGTTGAAGATATGGACGAAGATGAAAGCAAAGAAGTTCCCTTGGGCAAGAACCGTCCGATCATAAAGAATTCCAGAATATATAATGTAAACGACAGTATTCTACGCCCTTCAGTAAAAAAATCTTGATCTAAAATATAATAATATATTGCTAGTAATCCAAAGTAGAATGGAAATGTTACAAGAAACTTATTTTAACATTAAATAGTCAATGTGTTTCATGGTTCTCAAGGCTTCAATCTTTCGACAATCCCGCAGATATTCTCAGAAACACAAGAAAACGTTCCTCCTTTCCTCTCATGACAATATTTCAGGGATGATAGTATAGCCTGCCCCTGGGGAGGAAAGATAGTAAATTTAAATTAATGTCACGTTCCTCCCCTGGTGGACACGATATTCCCTTCGGTAACCATATCATAAAATGTGCCGCTGTTGAATAAACTATTTTCCTTTAACTGTACAGGCATTAGAAAGTCGTCTCTCTCATGCAGGCAGTGAGAAAAATTATTACAGAAGGGTTGAGAGTGATAAAACTATTCAGAGCTCACTACACTACCAACTCGATATCTTGCGGTTTTTTTTGCGCAAATTCTTTATTCAAGAAATTGGTTCGTACAGGTAAAGTTTGGAATCGTCAGCATATTTGTGATCCTTGCAATGTCGAAGGTTGCTATCCACTAATATAAAAGTTTGATATTAATTGAGTTATGTTTTTCTATTTCATTAAAAACCTTTTTTTATATAATAGTATATTGTGTCATCAGACGGAAAACATGTATTTTACGCGACGAGGCCGATGTTTTCTGTACGAGGCGATAGCAGGCGACTAGTAAGCAGCTGTTATACGTTTTTCGGATCCTGTTGCTCCCGCTTGAGTATGGCAAATAAAACTCAAAAGACATTCGTCAATTCGTTGATAGGCAAATTATTTACAGCGAGGTTGACGTATAAATCAGGGGTTTTCCGATCGTGAACGATTTCCATTTAGTTTTTCTTGTCGTTCTCAACAGCGTTCACATATAACGTAACGTTATTTCCGACCTTTTGAATTATTCCTACTCCTACGTAACGCATTGTAAAATTTCCATCAGACCCCTTCCCCTTCTCGTCCACGATTACGTAACAATATTTGTATCACTTGAAATCATGATTCAGACATTTCTTAAGAAATTTAACTTAACATGACATTATATACAAGAGGTTTTATCTGTTGATCGAATCTATTTTTAATCAAGCAGGCTTTACACTTCTTGCAGAATATAGGAAAAATTTATATCTACAAAGTTGAGTATTTGAATTTAATTTTCATGACACTTTTAACCTAATTAGGAAAACTTAATTAATTTCAGATCCTTCTAAGTTCTTCTTTCCGATATCCGTGAGAAAAGAAAGTTAAAAAATAACAAAGTAGTGGATGTTTTTTTTTTGGAACACAAATCTATCATTTATAGTCAGACCGTCTTCTAAGCTACCTGGAATCCGTGCCTCACGCCAACACAAGTTTAGTATTATGCAGTTTGGTACTTTAGAATAAGAGAAGACTGCCTATTACTTTAGAAGTTTCATGAAAATTCTGAAACTTAGATGAAATCCTGACAAACAAAGATTCATTCTAATTATTCCCAAATTGGATTCGCGCCGCCGATATAGTGTTCAAAGATACACATGTTCTAACAGCAACCACTGGTGATCCGTTTGAAATAATGAATACTTAATAAATACCTAAGCTTATACTCAATATTTCTTGAATAGAAGAAATAGTACAATTACTATGTACAATGTACTATTTGTCCTCTTTCAATTCAGATAGAAATATATGTACTCCTTTGTTTCCTTCGCTTCCTTCCGACAGAATAGCCTGAAGAGGGTAACAGTACGTTACCGAAACGTTGCAAAATCGTAACCATTACAGATAAAAGTCCGGATATGCCAATTGAGATTGAGGAGGAACTTTTTTACATAAATTTTCCTACGAATCGAAGAAATTGCGTTATTCATAATTTTTTTACTGCTAATGGCAATAGGTAAATAGAATAAATCAGTTCTATCGCATCCACTTTTATTGAATTCTTTATAATTACATAAATCAGTTTTTCCTTCAATCAGAAAAGTTAGGATCCTTCACAATTGGTGTTGAACTTGGCAGTTATTCTCAATTCTATTGGTAATATTATCAGATAATAAACATAATTCAGGGTTAACTCCTTAAGCTTTATGGATAAAAAATATAAGTTTGACAGTGTCTGTATTGATATAGGATTCAAAAATCCGTTAGAATTTCTATCCTAATTATTCCAGACATACTTCCTTCTCCACCAGACGTATTTATATTTTTAACATGCAGATGAGAAGTGCAAGAAAACGCGTATAGTGCGAAAAACAAATTGGAGATTGCCAATTTCTTATTCTACTCCTACTGATCTTAGTCACTTCTGTGTCGCAAATTCCCAAGGATTTATAGCTGAGTCGATTTCTACCAAAAGTATTTTCCGTGACTCCATATCATAAAAGATCGACAAGTTTCTCTCAAGTTTTCATTTCGAGTGAGACTTCGGAAAAAAGTAGCAAGAGAAAGCCTTTCTTCTTCCTGTGTAAATTGTGATGTTAGGTTCAACGAATTCAGAGACTGACTTACTTTCTTTTAGCGACATCTTCTGCAATTTTATAGATTCAAAATACAAGTTTTATAGCTGTAATCTGTAAGATACTACTTGGTGGGTACCTATCACCACTACGTAGCGCGTCCCCAGGTTGCGGATAGAGGAAAGGCCCCTGAGGTTAAA
>WSXT02126340.1:0-10817 GCA_011762715.2 Neuroterus valhalla
CTTTGCACTAGGTGCCCAAAATGATATTCTACAGAAAGTTTCCTACAAATTGTTATCCAAAGTGACCAAAATTACCCTTGACAGATTTATATTATTCATAAATGAATAAAACGTATTGAAAATTTTATAACAATACAAACTATATAATAATTTAATGAAAATAATATATAAAACCTACATATTTAATCCATTTCAATAAAATGTATCAATAAAAGATGATCAAAATGGATAATGAAAATTATGAATGTAAAAGAGAAAAAGAGTAATCACCTAAAAAATTATTATTATCAATAATTGGAATGAAGTATTTGCATAATAAAATGATTAATTGACAAATCATGAAAATGGAATCATAAAATAGTAAAATTAATATAAGATAATAATGAAAAAAGAAGTGAAATCTCCCACAAAAACATCAAAAATGATAAAAAAGAGCTAACTCATCGTGTTTTATCTTTGATGAAAAAATTCTGACCGTAAATGTAGTAAGAATCCCGTAATATTTTCTATGCCAAATCCACCTTCTTGTTAATATGTCCACATATGAGAGTTCTGAAATCAACTCGAGCTAACTTTCAAGATGATTGCATAGTTATTCAAAAAATCAGTTAACGATATTTTAACCATACTTTTTCGAACACGAGTTTTATAATAAGATATCGTCAATAGTATTTTTTTTTCTATTTCGGTCAAAAGTTATTAGCGGCTCGCTGAAAAGGATGAACTACCTACGTATGATCATTACAATTTCCGCTCCAAAAATATTCAGTATCGTCTATTCATTTAATTTTTTATGATTCTTATAAACATTCAAACACTGTCAAAAGTAATCGGTATTTTCCCATGCATTGCTATGTAAATTTTGGTGGCATAACAAAATTTCCAAAACAGAAGATAATTCATTAAGTTTTCTGGGTTCTCGTATTCGAAGATTGGTAAAATAACAAAAATCTTATTTTGCAAGTTAGATTGCTTTGACTCTGCAGCAAGCTGCTAATAACTTTTGTCTGAAATATAAAAAAGAGACTATTGGCCATATCTTATAATAAAACTCGTGTTCGAAAATGTATGGTTAAAATATCGTTAACTTTTTTTGAATACCTATGCAATTATCTTGAAAGTTAGCTCGAGTTGATTTCAGAACTCTCATATGTGAACATCTTAACAAGAAGGTGGATTTGGCATAGAAAATATTACGGGATTCTCACTACATTTACGGTCAGAATTCTTCCATTAAAGATGAAACACGTAGAATTAGCTCTTTTCTAACATTTTTGATGTTTTTGTGAGGGTTTGAAAGTTCTTCAGTCCTTGCAGAGCTGATCAGCATCAGTACGGGGCCAGAATAAACCTACTAAAACAGACTCATACCTTTTTTTTCATAAAAATTTTACTAAGTTCGGCCCTGTTTCCGCGATTATTGCGCGACTGGATATTAGAGGGTTGTACTCTCTTACTGGTAGGAACAAATAATACGATTACGCTCTGTTTCCGTTTATTAAAGAAACAAGATATCACCGACTGATTCTCTCTCACGGATGCGGCTCTTCCTATCGTCAAGGCTCAGTATTCGATATGAAACTCGATATTAAAATTTTCCGCAGGAATTACAGAATTACACGACCACCGGGTATGAGCCAAAGATACTCTGCACTGGAGGTATAAGCTCCTGCATCCGGGTAATCAGACAGAATTTCATCGCTTTGTTCACAATGCGTTACTGCTAAGATCATTACTTCCCAAATCTGATTTATCACTAGTCCCTCGGATATATTTTTGCAGCAAGTTTCTGCTACTTTCCGTCCACTGGAATACAAAATATCTATTTTCGCGAATATTCTTCTTTTGACATTATCATACCGTTGAGACCAATGTCTTTCACCGTGTGAACTTTGGTTCTGGTCAAATTGTATAACTGAGGATCCAGGAATCTGGCAGATGAATCTCTCTATCAATCACCCTAGGTGAAGAGTTCGTTGAAGTAATTATAATAATCCACTGACATACGTACGTCCATACACCTTTTCATGCAAGCTCTCGTGTTTCAGCTACTTCTTATTATTTTTGTCTTTAGAGTCTCATTCACTTATTCCCATCATTCCTCTTTCGATTTATCTCTATGTACGTTCGCATTCTTCACTTCTACACCACATTCTTGATAAACTCACTAATTACCGCACATATTTTGCAGGAATTGAGCGAACCAATCGCAGAACGACCTTATACGCTTGGACCCAACCAGTCTAGTAGACAAGAGGAGAGGGGATAACGCGTTGCCATGGGTCGAGTTGATTGGTCAAATTATTTTAGGACTGCACTTGGTCGAATCAACTCGGCCTGTAGCAACGCGTTATCCCCTCTCTTGCCTACTAGACTGCATGCCATTCGCAGTTCAATTATTCTCTATCCTTTTCTTGGTACGTTCGGTCCTGCTACACTACAGCATAGCAGGTGCAAGCACAGAATCTTACATCGCAATTTTATCTGACTCCTGTTTTCTGTTTATAGATTTCCGTTTAGAAAAATTTTGTATATGAACGCTATTATAAGATTTTTGGACGTGTCTATTTTTTAAGCATGCGATTCTTGTCCTGGAGAGTTTTTTACTTTGTTCGGGATTTTGTCCGATGGTTTTTGAAAGCATAGATTTCTTAGTTTTCTAAATTGAAAACAATATCGCTTGAGTGATGTCAAGCAGATTTCTTTTCTATAGAGATTTTCAAGATTCAAGTAAAAACTGCTAATTTTAGGAACCCCTTTTATAAACCAAAAACTTGATTCCTCTTTAAAAGGTGTCATTTCACCTACAGTACAAGTGTTGTAAAGTTAAATTGCAATGCAATCATTGAAATGATAGTGGAAATTGGCGCAACATTGATTTTCATGCTGAAATCATCAAAAAACCATACACACCATCATAGTTTTTTTTTTAATATCTCAGCTAATATGCCAAATTAAAAAAATGTTTCAAATAAAAGTTGTAGATTCTATAAGAATATACATTTTTTCAGCAAGTATTTTATCATATGAATGATAGTTTCACACAAAATCAGTTTTGAATCGATTTTCATCACAAAAATTATGGTTTTTTGCGTTTATCTCAGCTTACACGCAAAATTCAGAAAACTGTTCCTCATTAAAGTTATAGGTCTCATCAAAATGCAATTTTTTTCACTCCTAATATTTTTTTATAGGAATGATCGTTTTCCAGAAAATCCGTGTTGAATCAATTTTCACTGAATAAAAAACATGAGAATTATGTTGTTTACGTTTATATCAGCTGATATAAACAAAATATTTCACATAACAGTTGTAGATCACATTCAAATACACCTTTTTTGTTCTTAGAATTTTTTTATTGGAATGATAGTTTTCCAGAAAATCAGTATTTAGTCGATTTTCATAAAAAAAACCATAATGTTCCTGGCTTTTTGGTATTATCTCGGCTAATATACGAAATTCAAAAAATTGTTCTAGAGAAAGTTGTAGATCCTTTCAAAATACACATTTTTTGCATGCATTTTTTTACAAGAATGATAGTTCCCCAAAAAATCAGTGTTATATCGATTTAAACAAGAACTGTAAAAATCGTTTTTGCGTTTCTCTCAGCTTATATGCAAAATTTAAAAAAGTATTTCGAATAAAACTAGTAGATCTCATCAAAATACACATTTTTGTGTTCATAATTTTTATATATATGATCGTTTTTCAGGAAATCCGTCCTTAATCGATTTTCATTTAAAATCCATAAAAAACCTGTTTTTTCCCTTTATCTCAGCTAATATACAAAATTCAGAAGAATGTTTCCATTGAAATTTTTAATCGCATTAGAATATAGATTTCTTGATGCTAACATTTTTGTATTGGAATTATAATTTCAAGGTTGATTTTTCATAAAAATCAAGGTTTGTTTGGTATTATCTCAGCTAATATGTGAAATTCATGAAAATATTCTGGATAAAAGTTAAAGATCTTATCAGAATACCCAAAAGTTTGAAGGCAATTTTTTGTAGGAATTATAGTTCGCTAGAAAATCAGTGATTAATATATTTTCATTCAAAAAAACCATAAAAATAATTATTTTTTGCGCTCACCATAGCTTAAATAGAAAATTTTTTTGAATGTTACAAGTGAAGTTATAGACCTCTTTAAAATACAGATTTTTTGTTAGGATCATTTTTTTATAGGAATTATCGTTTTCCAGAAAATCAGTGTCAAATCGATTTCCATCAAAAAACCATAAAAATCAAGGTTTTTTTGGTGCTATCTCAGCTAATATGCGAAATTCGAAAAAATATTCTGGATAAAGGTTTTAGATCTCGTTAGAATACACAAATGTTTGCAGGCATTTTTTTACAGGAATGATGGTTCCTCATAAAATCAGTGATAAATCGATTTTCGTGGAAAAAAGCCATAAAAATATTTGTTTTTTGCGCTCACTATAGCTTAAATGGAAAATTTTTTAAAATTTTACAAGAGAAGTTATAGACCTCTTCAAAATACATATTTTTTGTGAGGATCATTTCTTTATAGGAATTATCGTTTTCCAGAAAATCTGTGTAATTCGATTTCCATCAAAAAACAAAAAAAAAACAAGGTTTTTTTGGTATTATCTCAGCTTATATGTGAAATCCAAAAAAATATCCTGGATAAAAGTTGTAGATCTTATCAGAATACACGAAAGATTTGAGGCACTTTTTTATAGGAATGATAGTTCCTCAGAAAATCAGTGTTAAATCGATTTTCGTAGAAAAAAAACCACAAAAATATTTGTTTTTGCGCCTACTTCAGCTTATACTGAAAAATTTAAAGAATTTTTCAATTAAAGTTAAAGATCTCTTTGAAATACAGATTTTTTGTTGGGAAAATTTGTTTATAGGAATAATAGTTTTCCAGAAAATCCGTGTTAAATCGATTTTCATTAAAAACAGATAAAAAACCGTTTTTTTGCGTTTATCTCAGCTAATATATAAAACTCGAAGAAAAATATTGAACAAAAGTTGTGGATCGCATTTGGTACACATTTTTTTTGCGCTCAAATTTTTTTATTGGAATCAGAATTCCAATGAAAATCAGTGTCGAATCGGTTTCCATCAAAAAACCATAAAAATCAAAGTTTTTTTTATATTATCTCAGCTAATATGTGGAATTCAAAAAGTATTCCGGAATAAAAGTTGTAGATCTTATCAGAATACTCAAAAGATTGTAGACACTTTTTTAGAGGAATTATACTTCGCTAGAAAATCAGCGATAAATCGATTTTCATAAGAAAAAACATAAAAATATTTGTATTTTGTGCTCATTATAACTTGAATGGAAATTTTTTGAAATGTTACAAGTGAAGTTATAGACCTCTCCAAAATACATATTTTTTGTTGGGATCATTCCTTTAAAGGAATGACCGTTTTCCGGAAAATCAGTGTTAATCCGATTTCCATCAAAAAACCAAAAAAATCAAGGTTTTTTTGGTAATATCTCAGCTAATATGTGAAGTCCAAAAAAATATTCTGGATAAAAGTTGTAGATATTATCAGAATACACAAAAGATTGGAGGCACTTTTTTGTGGAATAATAGTTCCTCAGAAAATCAGTGTTAAATCGATTTTCGTGGAAAAAAAACCACAAAAATATTTGTTTTCGCGCCTTCTTTAGCTTATACGGAGAAATTTCAAAAATATTTCAATTGAAGTTATAGATCTCTTTGAAATACAGATTTTTTGTTGGGAAAATTTGTTTATAGGAATTATCGTTTTCCAGAAAATCCGTGTTAAATCGATTTTCATTAAAAACAGATAAAAAACCGTTTTTTTGCGTTTATCTCAGCTAATATATAAAACTCGAAGAAAAATTTTGAACAAAAATTGTGGATCGCATTTGAATACACATTTTTTTTGCGCTCGAATTTTTTTATTGGAATCAGAGTTCTTCGAGAAATCAGTGGTGAATCGATTTTCATGTTAGTAAAAAATCCATAAAATACACCGGCACTGAAATTTTGCCTCTGACTCGTACACTAAAAGTGTTGTAAAATCTAAAAGTATCAAAAGTGCAGAATTTCGGAATTCAATATTGTGAGATGGGAATTATTTTGTAGGAAAGTTATTTTCGCAGGACAATTTTTCTGAAGGAGCTCGATTGAGACGAAGAGACCATTAATTTTCTTTCGAAAGAAAAACTGAGTTGTGCTTTATGGGGTTCTGGTCTAATGCCTCCTACTGGGACTACCAATGCCCCTTACTAATGGCCACTCGTTGATGACAAATATCGGAAGAAAGAAAATATATAAATTACATCAGGGTGGTTCTTCATCCATGATGGAATTCGATTGGTTTATTGTGTTATGTATCCTTTTATATTTCAATTCATACGATTGAGAGGTTATGTTTTTATACAAAATTATTGATAAAAGGAGAAAAGAACTGGAGGAAAATTAAGACATCAATTTTGTATCAGATCATTAATCATTTTGGGTTAAATATGTGCCTTACATTTTTGTATGATGAGGAAACATCAATTTTTTTTGGCAACAAAAGTAAATTACTAATTCACCAAATCGTGAAATTCCTTTTCAGGCGATCGCATTTTTTTGCTCTTTACTTTTTTATTCTACGAATGTGTTTGTGTTTATTTATTATTGATAAAAAAAAACCAAAGAATTTCCAAGATAATAGTTTAGATCTTGATGAAAAAAATCCATTTTCAACCGAGGAAGTTAATTTTAGAGATGAGTTTTCAAAAAAAAAAAAATGAATTTTCTACAAAGTGGTTGAATTTATATTCAGAAAAGATACAGTTCGAGAACTATTAGTTATATTCTCAACAGAAAAAATTAATTATTAAGCAGAAATTAAATTAAGTGAATTGATTCTAAAAGATGACTGCAAGGATGACTCTTAAACAAAATTGTTAAATTTTTAAAGAAATAGAACAATTTTCACAAGAAAATAGATTAATCACTGAGAACATAAATGTTTGATAAAAATATGAACTTTCAACCAAGAAGTTAAATTTGCTTAAAGTTAAACAGTTAAACAGTTAAATCTCAAATCAGTAAACATAATTTTTCCAGCGAAGAATTGCTTTTTCAGCCCAAGATGTGAATTTTTTAGAAGACAGATACATCATTACTAAAGAAAATAATATTAAACGAAATCGTTTAATTTTCAAACAATGAGATGAATTTTGTACAAAAGTAGACGTTTTTTCAATGAAACCGATGCATTTCTCAATGAAAAGATACATCTCTAACAAAAAAATTAATTTTGAAACAAAAGAAATCATTTTCGATAAAACTGTTCAATTTTTAACTAACAGTATGACTTTCAAGAAACTGTCGCATCCTTAACCAAAAAAGATCAATTTTCGAACAAGAAAGATCATTCAGAGAAGGTGAAGGAAAAATTCCAACCAAATTTTTGATTTTCAACCTAAAATAAGATTATCCAGAAAAAGGTTAAATTGACAACCTAACCTATCAATTTTCGAACAAGAAAGATCATTCAAAAAAGGTCAAGGAAAAATTCCAACCAAATTTTTGATTTTCAACCTAAAATGAGATTATCCAAAAAAAGTCAATTTATAACCTAACAGATCAATTTCCGAAGGAGAGAGATCATTCAGAAAAGGTCAAGGAAAAATTCCAATCAAATTTTCGAATTTTCAACTTAAAATAAGATAATCTAGAAAGGGGTACATTTTCAACCTAATAGATCAATTTTCGAAGAAGGAAGATCGTTCAGAAAAGATCAAGGAAAAATTCCAACCAAGTTTTTGAATTTTCCACTTAAAAGAAGATTATTCAGAAAAAGATAAATTTTCAAACTAACAGATTTTTTATCGGTTCTGGGTTTATGGGTTTAGGGTCCATTACTTCAGGGCTTACTGGTTCAGGTTTTATGGGTTTAGGGTTTATGGGTTAAGGTTCTATAAATTTAGGGCTTATGGTTCTAGGGTTAATGGGTTTATAAGTTTGGGATTGATGGGTTCAGGGTATATGGGTTTATGGTCTATTAGTTCAGGTTCTATAAGTTCAGGGTTTATGGGTGTAGGGCTTATGCGTTCTGGGTTTTTGGGTTTATGGGTTTAGTGCATATGGGTTCAGGGTTTGTCGGTTAAGTGTCTATAGGTTTAGGGTCTATGGGTTTAGGGTCTATGGGTTCAGGGTTTATGGGTTCAGGGTTTATGGGTCAATGAGTTTTTGGTTTGATGGTTAATGGGTTTATGGGGTTGAAGGAATGGGTTTAGTTTGCATGGGTTTAGGATTTATGGTTTACGGGTCTATGAGTTCAGGGTTTAGAGTTTAGAGGTTGAGGCTCTATGGGTTCATGGTCTATGAGTTTAGGAGTTCAGGTGCATAGGTTCAGAATGTATGAGTTTAAGACTTATAGGTTGAGAGTCTATGAGCTTGGGGTTTAGGGTTTGTGGATCTAGGGTCTTCGAGTCGCGGCGCTTTCTATTTGGGGTTTATTAGTTTAGGGTCGATAGGCTTAGGATCTATTGGTTTAAGTGGTATGCGCTTAGGACTCATGGGCTTAGAGTTTATGGGTTCAGGTTCTATGAGTTTAGGGTTTAGGGTTCAAGGGTCTACGAGGTTGGGGGTAAGGGTTTGTAGGTTTAGGGTATTTGGGCTGAAGGTCTTTGAGTTTATGGGTTTAGGGTCTATGAGTTCAGGGTTTATGGATTTAGGATTTATGAGTTTAGGGTTTATGGGTTCAGGGTATATGATTTTAGGGATTAGGGTCTATGGATTTATTGCTTTTATGGTTTTGTGGTGCATATGAACAGGTTTTATAGGTTGAAGACTTATGGGCTAAGGGTTTATGCGCTGAGGATCTATAAGTATGGGGTTTATGGGTTCAGTGTCAATGAGTTTAGGGTTCATTGGTTTATGGTTTATGGGTTAACGGTCTATGATTTTGGGGGTAAGGGTCTGTGGGTTTATTGGTTTTATGCGTTTATGGTGCATGGGTATAAGTTTTATGTGTTGGAGACTTATGGGCTAAGGGTTTCTGGGTTAAAAGTCTATGATTTTGGGGCTAAGTGTTTGTAGGTTTTGGATGTATGGGTTTAGGGTTTATAGGGTAAGGGTCCATGCCTTTAGGGTCTATGGATCTAGGGTGTATAGGTTTAGGTTGTATGGGTTCAGTATCTATGCGCTTAGGGTTTATAGGTTCAGGATCTACGAGTTTAGGGTTTAAGATCTATGGGTTAAGGGTCTATGGGTTTAGGGTCTATGGGTTTGGGGTCTATGGGTTTAGGGTCTATGGGTTTAGGGTCTATGAGTTTTGGGTTCATGGTTTCAGGGTTTACGGGTTTATGGGGTTGGATGAATGGGTTTAGGTTGTATGGGATTGGAGGAATGGGTTTCGGTTGTATGGGTTAAGGATTTATGGTTTCAGAGTCTAGGAGTTCAGGGTTTAGTGTTTAGAGGTTAAGACTCTATGGGTTTATGGTCTATGGGCTTAGGGGTTCCAGGTGCATAGGTTTAGGTTGTATGAGTTTAGGACTTATGGGTTAGGATTCTATAAGCTTTGGGTTTAGGGTTTGTGGACCTAGGGTCTTTGGGTTGCGGCTCTTTAAATTTGGGGTGTATGGGTTTAGGGTCTATGGGCTTGGGGTCTGTGGGTTTGAGTTGTATGCTTTTAGGACTTATGGGTTTAGGATCTATGCGTTCAGGTTCTATGAGTTTGGGATTTAGGTTCTATAGGTTTATGGTATTTGGGCTGAGGGTCGGTGGGTTTATGGTTTTAATTTCCATGAGTTTAGGGTTTATGGATTTAGGATTTAGGGGTTGAGGGTTTATGGGTTCAGGGTCTATGATTTTGGGGTTTAGGTTCTATGGGTTTATGGTCTTTGGGCTGAGGGTCGATGGGTTTAGTTTCTATGAGTTTAGGGTTCATGGGTTTAGGATTTAGGGGTTTAGGGTTTATGGGTTCAGGGTCTATAATTTTGGGGTTGAGGTTCTATGGGTTCAAAATTTTTGGGCTAAGGGTCGATGGGTTTATGGGTTGAGTTTCTTTGAGTGTAGGGTTCATGGGTTCAAGATTTAGGGATTTAGGGTTTATGGGTTCAGGGTCTATGATTTTGGGGGTTAGGGTCTATGGGTTAATGGATTTAGGGTCTAAGGGTTTAGGGTCTATGGTTTCAGGATGCATGGGTTAAGGTTGCATGAGTTTAGGGTTCATGGGTTCAGAGTCTATGAGTTTAAGGTTAAGGGTTTATGGATTAAGGGTCTATGGGTTAAGGGTCTATGGGCACAGGGTCCAAGAGTTTATGGGTTTAGGGTGCAGGTGTTAAGGTTTTATGGATTTATGGTTTCGATTATTCAAACTTTCTGTTTAAACGAAAGATTTTGAAAAATTCATCTTCGTGAGTCTCTTTGGAAATTATTTGCAAACCTTTCTGGCTGAAGATTGTTTGATTTGGTAAAGATTTGCAACCTGTGGGTGGTTTTGAATATTTAGTCCTCAATGTGCGTTAGTGCTCCAGTCTGTGCGCTCGCAGCGTTTGTCGAATATCATCAGATTCTTTGCAGACTTATTAGATTATAGGGCACTTGGTAACCAACTCAGGCAAATCAATGAAAAAGAATTGCTATGAATAGAAAATTAGAAACTGGCAAAGATTTTACGATATTATGTCCAGTCATGCGTCGCAAAAGTGAATTCAACCTCTATCCTCTCCTAAAATAAACAAAATCATCGATATGAGCATTAACGTAGCCGCTTACGAACATAATGCCTCTCTCTCTCTCTCTCTCTCTCTCTCTCTCTCTCTCTCTCTCTCTCTCTCTCTCTCTCTCTCTCTCTTTCTTTCTC
>WSXT02126351.1:0-10816 GCA_011762715.2 Neuroterus valhalla
GGCGCTTTTATTTTAGTTCCCGAAAGCCTTAGGTCCATAGGGAGCGTTGCGGAAAATCACTCGGAATTTAATACATGCGATTGTCAATCTCCCCCCTCATCTCTGACGCAAGTAAGATGAGTTGTGTCAAAGATATTTCGGTTATGTTCTCTTGTTGATCATTAAACGAAAGTTATACGAAATAAATATATAAATTAAAAACAGTATTTTCAGTACTCGTTTGATAAATGTGTGAACCGATTTTGAGAAGAAAAAGTAAAGACAAGTATATTTTTAATTTGTAATATATGATAAAGAAATAAAGTGTATTATAACTTGATTGAAAAGTTTAAAGGCATTCAAAACGGTATCATGAAAAACATTATAATTTCATTTAAAGTTATTATGAGGTGACTCAGTTGAGAAATTAGTTAATTACGTATTCGTAAGCATGCATAAAATGTAATCTGCACGAAAAATATTTTGCCATCTGCATCAAAGCAAACGCACATAACCTCTCTAACTTACGTCAATTTGACAAACTTTCTTACTAGCATACTTTTCCATGCATAGGAATAGGATGACTGCGCACGAAAATTTAGGGTCTTCCAGTGAATATGTCTGCCACTTACGGTAATGTTTTTATTGCCAAGTGGCGAAACGGAGTTATATCTCCTTATTATTCCTTCCTGGCTTCAACTGTGTTGTACCAGGACCAGTAATATATTTACGGGAAAATGCTTAAGGATGAAAAATGATCGTGACTATAAATCACCATCCTTACGGTCAGATGACGGTCATCGGTCATGTTACCGTCAGATGACGGTAACATCCCATTCCTAATGTTGGGCATCCTTCGTGTGGGCATCTTAGTTTCTGAGGGTAGAATAGTGGAATATTTTCGGTCAATTTGGTGATCGCACAAACTTGAGCAATCACCTCATTGGTCGAAACTATTCCAAATGATACTGATATACCTCCATGGGACTGCGCCCTTAGTCACACGAAGACATGCTTTCTGAAACCACCTTCAATATTTTTGGCTTTGGCTTATGCACGTTTTACAGCGCACTTGTATTGGTACTCTGGCTTGATGTACCGAATGTTTTTATGAGCTCCTTGCTTCTCCTCTACGCTTTTGGAGTTTAGTGCATTTAGTCAGGTACAATAAGGCGCTATTACCGTACGATAAGTTTGAGTTTACTAAATACCAGCTTAGCTTTAATCAAACATTCTGAGAACGCGACAATTTTTCGAAGTGTCGAAGGTATGAATTTACATTCTACCGCTACAAAAAGTTGCGAGTTTGCTTCCGCCTATGAGTCCGGCATAACACGACGTAAGTGAGCTGTTTTCTGGTTTTATAATCCTGATCCCAAATTAGTACTGCGATTCTGGCAAGAATGGAAAGTAAAGGAGAAAACGGTTTAAATGACAAAGTTGCGTCGGGCGTGGAAAATATTGATAATCCGAGTGCAGAAAACAATGACGAGGTCATCGTTCAGCGTGTCATTAGACTCCGAGACACCCAAGATGAAGAAACCGAAGACATCAATAATGAGGATTTCATGAACGAAATGGACGTCGTTGATGCCTGGGAAGGCGACGAGGACAGATTAAAAGAAGAATACAAACGGAAAAATCGCCCAAAGGACCGCGAAAAGCGTCTCACTTCTAGGTAGAAGGCCCTTTCTTTAAATTTAACTTTCAATGTTCCCGCGTGCTCCATCGATTTTTCCGCGATCAAAATAAACAATCAACAATTTATTAAAATGCACCATTCTTTACTGTACTGGAAATTTATTATGAGTTTCAATAATTGTCAACTGTTTCTCTTTTCTTCATATTGAATTATTGATATATCTTTTGATATTTTGTACAATTCTAAAAAAATTTTACAAAAAAAATGGTAATGGTAAAGTGTTCCTGAAAATATTAAATCCTTCATTTATCTGCGAAACTGAAAAACAGGTCGAAAAGTTTCAGGGTATTTTGAAAATAAAGTTATGCGGTCACCCTAAAAATTGAACATTATTGGTTAAATTGCAGCACCGCTGGTACCCTTGTTTTCCTCAGTAATTAAGAAGTGTTTTTTTTTTAGAGAGAACGTGGGAAAAGGAGTTCGAAAAGTCACAAAAGAGTGAATGGTCACATATCGAACCTCTTTTCTCAGGTTCTCTCCTAGAAAAAAAAAACTATTCGATAACTGAGGTTAACAAGGGTACCAGCTATTCTGCAATCTAACCACATTATTTATCATAATAATCATATTTAAAATTATAGTGTAATTCAAAGGTAATTATGCAGTTTAGCGAATTCTCCCTAAAATGGTCCAAAATTAATAATTTTTTTCCTAAATACAGCTAATTTTATTCTCATAACGATTCCGTGAGCGGAAGACCATTTTATTTAACAATAAATAATTATGAACATTGAAAAACGACCTGTGACAGAACGCGACTTTTTGGCTAGTTTTGGACGAAAAAGATCAATCTTTATGGAAAAAAAGGTAGGAAAAATTACCTAAGTAGTTTCTAAGGCATATTCAGTCTATTTCCAGGGTACAGATAAACAAGTTGGGTTGTTAAAACAGAAAATGAACTTAGTAAATAAGTAGGGTTATGTCAGCGGTATTGCCTATATTTATGTCATTGTGTATCACTCAGTCTTAAGCTGGCAGAGGAACTAGAATCGATAGTTTCATTGACAGTTCACCAAAGTCTCTCGATATTCTTAAGTTATGCATTCAAATATTATTACCTATATGAAACATAGAATTTTTCAACAATTACATATATATTATTTCATGAAAATTGCAAAACAATGGTTTTGCAATGTTAACAGAAGAGTGATTGGTAATTTCACGGACCCCTTTTCCAAGTCTCTTTTTCTCAATTAAGAAATGTGTTTCTTTAGAGAGGACCTGGGAAAAGGGGTTGAGGATATGACCAATCACTCTTTTGTAACTTTTGTAAAAAAAATTGTGGCATGAAAAACTTGAGGAAGTCCCCAATTCAGAAAAGTCACAGAAGAGTGATCTATTTAAAGTATTTGTGCCAAATCAGTTAAACAAGTGAATATTGAAGCCCGGCTTTATTATACGCAAGTTTGGAGAGTGCTTGAGTATATCGAGAGACTTTGTTAAACTATCAATAAAACTATGGATTCTAATTCCTCTGCCAGCTTAGGACTGAGTGATACACAATGACATAAATATAGGCAATACCGCTGACATAACCCTTCTTATTTACTAAGTTCATTTTCTGTTTTTACAAACCAAATTGTTTATCTGCACCCTGGAAATAGACTGAATATGCCTTGGAAACTACTTAAGTAATTTTTTCTACCTTTTTTTCTATGAATATTGATCTCTTTCGTCCAAAACTAGCCAAAAAGTCGCGTTCTGTCACAGGCCGTTTCTCAATGTTTTTAATTATTTATTGTTAAAAAAATGGTCTTCCGCTCACGGAATCGTTATGAGAATGGAATTAGCTGTATTTAGGAAAAAAAATTATTAATTTTGAACCATTTTTGGGAGAATTCGCTAAACTCCATAATTACCAATTCAAATACGCTATATGAGTATCGGCTGAATGCAATAGTACGATTTAGCGTAATTGGTACAATGCTTGGTCACCTTATTTAAGTATGCTTGTATGAAAGAATACAAATAAAACTGAAAATAAATAGTACATCATAAAACGCAAGTAAAGCTGCTGCGCATTTGACAAGCTAAAGTCGGTTCCAAAAGTATGCGTCCCTCATTTTGTTCATTCCCACCTCCAAGAAAATTTTAACAATAGCTGTGAGGTAAAACGTGTTGAAAAAAAAAGTTTTGCCGAAATTTTTTTCAGCCTTCAACGATTCTCCGAATTGCGAATTTTGAAATAATTTTCTATAACAGGCTGTTTTTCACTAACATATCTTACGAAGAAATAAAGCTAGAAAGTTGTTTCATGGCTCAAAATGTGCAAGTTTGTCACGCGATGGGAGTGCACTTATCAAAAGTTGAATTAGATCAATATGTCGCGAGGAAATCCCCAAAGAACAATTTGAGACGTTTAACTTTTTCCAAATAAAAGAATCTTCTCCGTATAACATATACAGTGATGCTAAATTCGTATTGGTCATACCATGAACTGCGAAAGGGATTCTCTTCTGTTCATTATTATGACGTCTCATCCGCACTCATAGTCGTAGCCGTACACTTAAAATAGACTCAAATTGTTAAGAAGGAATAAAACTTGGTACATGTATTTTTTTGTTGCAAAAGAAAAGTTTCAGGGTAGGGGTTAAAAAAATGATAAAAAAATTTTTTTCCAATCGAAAAACAGATATTTTCAGTTGAAAAATCTTGTATTTGAAAATGATACAAGTAATTCACTCTTCCTCTCTTATTATTGTTTGTGTACGTCATTTAAGTAAGTTCTTTTATAAAAAAGCACAAGTTTTAGAAGGTACCAAAAAACAGTTCAAAATATCAAAAATTGGGAAAACTTTTTGTGGGTCCCCCAATGAGAAATTTTCTCGCTTGTGATCTTTTCTCCGTATTTTGTATATTTGTCGAAACATCCTCAAATTTTTTACTTCCATGAAAATAGCTGCAACTCTGTTGATGTTTGAGTTCTTGCAATTATTTTGTGGACTTTGAAAGTTTTAGAAAACTCTTGACAGTAGTGAAGAAGAGAAAGTAGTAGATCTCTATTATTTGAAAAAATGCAATTAAAAAAAATACATATTTGTCCAGGGAATAAAGGATTTTTTCAACGCAAAATTAGATAGTGAAAACTGAGTCGACAATTGTGTAGTGTTGATGCCTGGGATGTCGGCCTATATGTTTGCAGGCAAATTTCCCATGCTATGAGCGAGTTGCGCAAGGCCCAAAGTTGGCATAACCAAGTTTTTCGCAAATTGTGATCAAGCTCAGAATGAAAAGTTGAATAATAAATGATAGGTGTTGAGAAGATCTGCTATCGGTTGGTCGAGCGTCAGGATCAGTTCATTATTTCCCATGCAATGTAATAAAAATGTGCCGAAATTGACTTTTTTACTATATCTAGTCATGTTTGCAAAAACAGATGTATATGCTTAAAAATTTGAGGAAATAGGTCTTTTGCTGTGCTTGAATGATGTGCAAAATTTGAGCAGAAAATAATTAATGGTTTGCAAGAAAAGCTATTTGTTTCTTGGGAATTTACGGTAATTGAGGGTAAAATGCAAGTGGGACAGTGGTTGCAAAACGATAAAAATCGACAATTTTGAATAACAAAGAACCGTTCCGTCACTAGCATTTCAGGGCGAATTGATTTTTTCCAATCAAGTCGGTCAAAAAAAGCTCTAAAAAATGGGTACGTTTTTGTCTCATAAACAAGTGAAATAACTCCGCTCATTTTCATCATGGAAAATGGGGATTGAATTCGTTTGAAAATGACTATTTCTTTATGACATTAAACGAAGAAAAATCGCGGTTTCTTAATAAGGAGAGGAGATAATTGTCTTTATTTGTAACAATTTCAGCAGCCATAATTTCCTTAACATACACTTTAAAATGGTACGCAGTGTTTTTTTATAGTTATACCAACTGTGATAGAAATTTATAAAAAAAAACAGGCCCAGATTCCCTGTTCATAATTACGGTAAATTCACGACCAAGAACTCTGAACTCGTGCGTTCAGAATGCAACAAAGTAAAAAATCTTGTGAAAAAATCAACATTGCAAGATGTTTTCTTTTTAATTTGGGCTAATTTTCCCCGCTGAACGTGAATTTCACATCAAAAAACCGAGAAAAAAAATTGACCTAGTGCTTTAAAGTAAGTGTATTCTTCCTATTTTTACTAATTTTAGAACTAAAAACGGATTGTCTGGTTCATTGCAAGCTTGATGTTGCTGTTTCCATTTTCATTTCAAGTTAGCAAAAAATTATCAAACGAGAAATAAAATGTTAATAGGGATCGCATGAAATCATTTCGTGGAAAAATTGAGAAATAAAAGGCAGAATATAACGAAAAATTACCATTGATGTTGCCTCTTTAGCACAGGACACTTATTATTTATTACACAAAAATACAATAATATGGCGGATAATTTATGTATATATGTGTGTGCTTGTCTGCACATAACAACTTTTTAAATATCTACAGCAGAGTATGTATGCTATGATTGAATCTGTGTATGTTACAAATATATATAGAATAAAACATTGGATTAACAACCACCGCAGGGTCCACCTGGGAGCAACTGTCATTCAGGAAAATGGCACAAGCTCACAGTTGAACCGCGGTAAAATACACCTATGACCACGTCTCACGACCGTTAGATGAGTGACCACATGAACGACAATGAACATGAACGTCGGAAATTCTTATTTTTTGCAGTTACAGTTGGAAATTTTCCTTGTAAGTTTATGCTCTTCTTTTATGAATCTAAATTATTTTGTACGAAATTCATCTTGTTCGTATGTGGGTAGCTTTGTTGAAATGTGTGTTTTCATTATTCATTGTAAAAAGTGACAATTTCCAATATAGGAAAATCTCTAATCGCCGAAGCTGCATGATTATACAAGGATGAGTACCTTATTTTTGTCCTTTAAATTTCCCTGGAATTTTTTTTTAGAGAAAATTGATTTATTTTGATGGAACTTCGCATTTTGTGCTATAAAATGTATCTTCTCGGTATTTGGAAAATAAATTCATCCTTAGTGGTTAGAATCAGAAGTTTTTCTTTTAAATTCAAGTTTTTGAATGAAGCTGAATTATTCTTTCAGTAGTTCGCGGGACCCCCCCCCCCTCTCTTGATCGCTAACACTCACACGCAAACACACACACACACTGAGCCTGACACACTACCCTTCTGTTTACTGAGTCCAACGCTGCTTTGAAATCTACGAACCATGCCACCAGTTTCCCTCTCTTTCGCCCCAGATTCCTATCCACTAAGTAGTTTAGGACGCAAATATTATCCATTGTCCCCCATACTTCAGCGCTCCATTTTCCATGCCATCCTCACCTGTTACTTTATTCTTTTTCAGCCTATCAATTGCGTCATTTACCTCTTCTCGGCTAATCTCATTCCCTTTTGCCCTTTCCCTCTCTGTTACTTCTCTCTCTTCATCCCTTATTCTCTGTTCCTTTCCTCCCAGAAAACCATTGAAGTATCTTATCTACGCTTTCATTTTTATCTCTTCATTTACGACCTTTCTTTTTCCTCTTTCCCTATTTATCACCTCCCACTCTCTGCCTTACTTCTTCGCTTCCTCTACCTCTTTCATGTATGTTTCCTGTATCTTTCCTTCTCTTCATGCTTTTTGCCGTTCAACGTTTTCTCATATTCTCGTTAGGTTTTAATTTACTCTTGTCAATCTCTCCTCTCCTCCATTTACTTACGCATTCCTCCATTCTCTCTTCCATCCTTACACTCGTTGTCCCACCATCCTCCCTTTACCCTTTCTTCCCCTCTTTTTGGTCTTACCTCTTCTCTCACCTTCTCAATCGCTCCTTTTATTCTTTCTGATATTTCGTCCACTCCTTCCCCCTCTGTTCTCCTCCAATTCTCCTCCCTCATTTTTCCTCTGAATTCTCTCGAATTATCATCTTCCCAACGACCCATATTCACGTTCCTTTCCTTTCTTTCTTCCCCATTTCCTCTAAATAGCCTCGGACCCCTACTTCTCAACGTCGCTATTACCGGGAAGTGCTCAGCGCCTGTCTCGTTAACAACTTACATTCCCACCATCAGCTTCCTTATTCTATCTTCTGCCAGGATATAGTCAATTACAGTTTCCGCTTGACCTATGAACGTTATTTCACCATCCTCGTCACTTTTGAATTGATATTGCAGATAAACCATCCTGTCTCACCTATCAGGTTGAGCAGTACCCTTCCCTCCCGATCTATTTTCTATGCTTCGAGTTCCTTATGAAAACATTCTTCTCTTCATCCCATACTTCTCCCCCAAGATCTCTTATCCACGCATTCAGGCCTCCCTCAATCAAAGTAGGCCTTTTCCCTTTTTCTCCTATCCAATTCCTCATAACCTCTGTTTCCCTATCTTCCCCTACTCCTTAAATCGTTTCTCACCCCCTGATAACATGCCTCCCATCGCTCTACCTTTCACTTGATCTCTTCTTGCCTCATACATCTTCCATTTATATCCTTTTAGCAACCTCTTTTTTATGCTATCCCAGTCTTTCTTCTCCGCCCAAGTCTCACTCATCATTATTACGTCCCACTTTTTTATTTCCTCCCAGAAACCTTCACCCTTATTTTTCATTCCCGACACATTCCAGAACCCCACTTTTATGTCTCTATCTTCCCCTCCAACTTTCCTCATCTTTGTCTTCATTATTTTACAGCTTGTACGAACCTCGACGCCTCCCCTTTCTTATTTCCATGATCCCTATTCTTTTCCTACCCTTGGCCAGGTCTCATTTCTTCTAACTCTACGTTCCATATCATGACCTCTCCGTTTACCCAAATCCTGTCTCTCCCTACTATCACTTCGTTACCCTTACCTCTCTCCTGCCATACTCTCTGTTTGATCTTCCATTTTCACTTTCTTTCCTGCGGAGTCATGTCTTTCCTTCCTCTTAACAAGTTCTTTCTACCCATTATCATGGTGGCGACTTCACCGGGAAACCAAAAAAAGACCGGGAGTTTAAATAAAAACCGGGAATCTACTTCAATCAACATAGACTATCAAAAATTCTACCAAAAAAATACAAAAAATGACAGCTTTCTTTTTATAAATCAAAAACAGATCTTATCATTTGATTCGAAGAATGTAACGTTCCTTTAATCTGATTCTCAAAATATTTAAATATATCTATACGTCATGAGAGGAAGGATTTTTTTCCCATTAAAAGAAAAACGTTTTGCAAATTTGTTGCTCTGTTAAATTTTCTTAGCTGACTCAAATTTGATAATCGAATTGATGATAGGGAAGTTGAGAAAAGAATGATAGTTTATATTTTTGAACAAGAAGTTTCAGTAAAGAAGTAAAATTTCACTTGGAACAGGGAATTTTTTACATGGAACGGGAACATTTCAAACTAATTGTGATTCGCATTCAGAAGAGAGGAATTTTTGAAAATCGTTCCTTCAATTCAAAAATACCCTCTTCCTAATTTTAAATAAAGAAAGGACTTCAAGCAGTCTTTAGAGTAGAAGTAGATAGTATTTCGAAGAAGAAGTATTTCTGAAATATGATAGAAAGTTTGTTTACATTGTTCATTGCAACTTCTTCCTTTCGAGTTAAAAAATTAACTATTTTTTTCTGAAATTTAAACTTGTTTGTTGAAAATCAATTCACCTTTTTTGGTGGAAATTCAAGCATTTGGTTGAACATTGGTTTTTGATTTTGAAAATGAAACCATTTATTCTAGAATTTATGTACTTCGTGGAAAAGTTACCTTTTTTGTATAAAATTAATCTTTATGGTTAAAAATGCATCTTTTTGATTAAAACTCATCTATTCACTTGGAGATCAATTCATGATTATACCTGAAAATTCATCAGTTTTGGTTGAAAATCAATTACTTCAACTGAAAATTTTACTGTTTCATTTTCATGGAAAATGATTCTTTTCTAGTTCAAAGTTCGACATTTTGGTGAAAATTTGTCTTTTTGAATGAAACATTTAATTATTTCGTTGAAACTTCACATATTTTTTTGGAAAATCGATTTTTTGGAGAAAATTATCTTTTTCTTTGGAAGATAATATTCTTCTTCAAAAATTCTTCTTTACGGTTAGCAATTAAAGTTATACAGTCAAACATTTTCCATTTTAGTCGAACATTCATCTAGTTAAAAACTCTTTTGTTTGTTTTGAAATTGATTTTTCAAGCCAAGAATGTCATTATTCCATTTTTGTTCGAACATTTCTATTTTTATGGTTCAAATTCCAACCATGCTGTTGAAAAATTTTATTTTTTGGTTGAAAATTAATGTTTTGTCAAACATTGAACTATTCTAGTTAAATGTTCCTCATTCAGTTAAAAATTCGTCTTTCTGGTTTAAAATTCAACTACTTCAGTTGAACATTCACAACTTCATTTGATTCTTTATCATTTATTGTAAAAATGTTATGATTTGTTTAAAAAATTAGGTTTTTTTTGGCTGAAAGTTAGTTTTTTGTGTTAAAATTTAGTTTTTTCAACTGAAAATTTAACTTATTCCAATTGAAAATTTCACAGTTTCAGTTAAGAATCTAGTTGTTTACTTAAATATCCATTCTTTCATTTAAAATTTGAGTAATAAAATTTACGTAGACAATTTATCTTTTCAGTAAAAATTAGTTTATCTGTTTGAAAACTAAACTCCTTCAGTTAAAGATTCTTTTTTTAAGTATAAAATACTTATGCTTGTTTTAAAATTGTTTTTTTAAACTAAAAAATGTTACTGTTCCGTTTTAGGTTAGAAATTATCATTTTTTGACTTTGAAATTCGAATAGTTTGTTAAAACATAATTTTTTTCCTTAGAAAATGATTCTTCCTATGTGGAAATTGATCTTCTCGTTTGAATATTCACCTTTATGGTTGGAAATTGAAGTGCTCTAGTTGAATATTGATCTTTTTAGTTGAAAATTAATCTTCTTGTTTGGAAATTCATCTTTTCTAGTTGAAGATTCATAATGTTATTCGAAAATTCATCACATTGGTTGGAAAATAAACTATTTTGTTGGAAGTCGTTTTTTTTTTGTTATCGTAAATTAATTTTTACATTCTCATTCTGAATGCGAAGGTATTGGTTTTGTGTGAAAATTGACTTTCGCGGATTTGATGAAATCTCCAAGTTTTGAGACCCCCTGAGTCAGAAAAAATGGTTTTTACGAAGGTGTCT
>WSXT02126362.1:0-10816 GCA_011762715.2 Neuroterus valhalla
CATGTTTTGCGTTTGTTATTCAATCCCCGAGCTCGTTAATTTCATCCGATTTACTTAATTCCAATTGTGCATGAAAGTGAATACTTTTTTATGTATCTATTACCTAAATTCGATCAGAAAAATGGTTTATTAATAATTTTTAAACGAGGTCAAAGTACAAAAAAATGGTAAAATTTGGCTTTTTTTCAAGTGTTGATAATTTTAATTTTTTTGATCCAAATTTAATGAATTTAGGTAACAGACACAGGGAATTGAAAGCATTTTCATTATATGTTTTTTAGATTGATTTCAGATTACTACGAAAAGCGGAAACCTTGAATAACAGCTGCAAACGCGATTTAGTGGAGCCGCCATCTTGAAGCCACCACTTTGAATTTTCCCAACAAAAAATTTTATATTATTCTGTAACGATTACGAAGTAGATGTATCTTTAATTTGAGTTTCTATGTCTTTTCACTTTCCCACGAATAATTGTTAAACTTTGCCCTATTTTTAAAAAAATCTGGTGGAGGGTCCCCTTAACGTTTTGGTGGCCCTAATAAAGCCGATTGTTGTTGGGTCCAACAACAACCTTAAGATGCAGGGTCTTACCTACTTTTTCTACTGGTCTTTTCCGAAGGCTGGGAAGACGCAGCGAAATCACTTCCTGATCGGCCCGCTGCAGAACGGAATTGTTGAACTGGATGTGTAATTTCGTGAGCAGAATCAGGAGATGTCGATGTCGATTGGTCGTAGGAGTATTCGCGGCGAGCAGTCTCATTCGCCTGCTCTGTATTTATGTGAGGAGATAGACGAATGTCACTGAGGATCCTTACCTTTTCCGGTATCAATCTTAGCAGTGAGGCGTTGATATTGAGAACATCTTCGGTCTCGGAAGTACTCGAGCCGTCATCTCTCTTTTGTCATCTCTTCTTTGTCGAGGTGTGGTGCAGGAGTGATGCACCTGTCAATATTCACATCTCCTTGTCGCACATTAGTGATATCCACGGTGTAAAACACAATTCGAGATTAAATTGCACTGTGGGCACTTCACTGGGACAAAGTGGGGATGGCCATAGGAGGAGCATAATTGTGACAGGCAGGAACCACGTTGTCCGAGTCAAAGGTACCCGGTTCGCTTGATCCACTCGTGGTCCGCTCACTGCACTTTTCGAATCCCGGGGGAGGGAGCCACACTTTTCCGCTGGGTCCTCCAGAAGCAAGGAATCGTTCGATGAGGTGGTCGCTACAGATGGGGCTCTGGGATTGTCGATCCTCAGAAGGAGATAAGTTGCGTTGAACTCCGGCGGATCGCTGTTTGAGCGCTAGAAGTTTTCGAAGATTGGGTCGATTCCTAAGTGTCCTCTCTGGTTCCTCGATTCCCATCAAAAGCTGGAAGAAATTAACTTGAAACAAAGGCTAGGAACATATGACATGACAACAAAGTAGATCCTGTGTTTGCGGATCGGCAACAATAAGGAAGAAGACGACTTTGTTGAGCCCACTATTGGAGGGGCACGTTGAAGTCGATTATTGTTCGTGTGGAGAGAGTAAAAATCGTACCCCGTTGGAACTACTGTGAAAGTACCACGTTGGGGATGATTTTACTTCGTTCAAAAGAAGCAAAAGGAACCGCTCCCCATCGAGGCTACTCTAGAAGGGCCACGTTGAGGTTGAGGATTTATTTGCAAAGAAAGCAAGGGGCGAAAAATTGCTCCCCGATGAGGCCACTGTTGAAGGGCCACGCTGGGGAAACGACTTGTCTTGATTATGAAGATCGCCCGTCAACCTCAAGCTAGAATGAACCAAAAATACATGCTTGATCGACAAAGGTCATTCCAGTTGATGTGGGAGGAGTAGGGATTCGAAATGAAATAGGCTCGTTTCTGATTAGGTGTGAACCTGTCGGACGGCGCGGCGGTTTAGACGAGGCGAGGTGCGTAGCGGACAATGGGTGCTTACGAAGGACAGCGTACGTCGTCATCCCTCGGTGGCCGATGAGTTAATCTATCGTCACTAAGAAAATAGGGGTGGGGATGAGGTGCCCCAACCATCGCCTCCTCTTGTGATATCCAATGCACGGGAGTGGGCAGACGTCACGGCAAAGCCGCGACGTCTGCGCACTCGCGATGTATGATCTCCCCGAAGAAAATGATTGATTATCAGTTATTAGTCAGAAGCAGGCCAGAGGAGGTAGGTTGACGTGGCTTCGAGAGTAATACCGCCGTTCTTATTATGTTTATAAATGAAAATACTTTAAATGAAGGAGAAGCGTATAATTCCTGCTACTTCCTGAGAATATATTGTTCACTGTTGGAGTGATTGAAGTATGCATTTCAAAATTGTTGTTATAGTACCTGATCTAGCCTTATATTTGTATATTATCATTTGGCAGTGCAATGTTTCTCGCACGCTGTAGCGCGCGTACAATATTGTTAGCTTTTAGTAAATTAAAACGGAGCGTCTATTCTCACTGAAAATATTTGTTTGAAAACTACTTTATCCAAATAATTCTTGCTTATTTTCGTAATATTCTTAAAAAATGTGGGAATTCATCTTCTGAATGAGTGCAAGGACATTCAGCAAAGGATATACATCATTTGAAGGTTTGCAAACATTTATTATAATATAGTAAGGGTGGATAAAATTATATGTAAAAACATTTTGAAATATAAGATGTATTTCGGGCATGTGCAAACTCGTCTCCGGCTACCTGGAAACTATACCCCAACCACTGAGTTACCCCTCAATGCCTTTTGCAAGCTGTCTTCCGGGTAGGTGATTACAAACTCGTCCCCGGCTACCTGCGAAGAATACCCCCACCACTGGGCCCCAGCGCACAAAATACAATGTTCCCCATTTCCCAGGTCCGTGGGGGGCAGGAAGGCTTGCATGCAGCTTGAAATAGGCATTGAAGGGTTACTCAGCTGTGGACGTATAGTTTTCAGGTCCCCGAGGACGAGTTTGTACATGCGCGAGAGGAGAATTTGGTAGTGGGAGTAACCGATCCAGGTAGCAATATGCGAGTTTGTACATGCCCCACAAAACATGGCATCACCGATCCCATTGTCGAAGAAAGAAGTCGAACACGAACAGTGCAGAATCCAGACAAGGAAAATATTTTTGAAGCAAAAGTAAATTATTTTTTATATTTCCGTACAGTTTTTCATGCATGGAATTTCCAAGGTTAGGAATTTACATGTCTGGAGTTCTCCGTGGCATCCATGCTGGCTGCGCCGCCCCTGGTCAGTACCACAACTTCCTTTTAAAATCATGACAACTCCGGTGCTTATGAATTTTAGACTCACACACAGAAAAAATTTGTACTGGAGGAATTACAGAATTTGTTACGAAGTGGCGGATATGAAAAAAATACGCGATAGTCAACTTCACAGAACTCTTTCTATCAGGATTAAATATCTCTCAGAGAGAATTTTCAAATGGAACAGTAATTTTACCAATAGAACGCCTTTTACATCAGAAACACGAAGGAGTTCTGAGATCTCTACACGTCGTGCCCTTTCTAACACGAAAAACAATTTGGACATATGTAAAGTAGACTCTACTATGTATTATGACTATATTTTGTATATCAGAAGGAACGCTGAACGGGTGGAACACACGAGTGACACATTCCTAAATAACTGTTCACAAACAGACATATTCTATAGCCTAACCTCACATACAATGCCCGCAAAGAACTTCCCTATTAAGAGTAACAGTCGAAGCGGTCCTTATAGATGGCCCAAGAAAAATTCTTTCCGCTTGTGAGAAACGACCAGTGCCGGACTAAACATTTTTGGTTGACCAAGTTATATTTAATTTTCTTACTTGGACGTCAGATATTTTTGTGACGTTTGCCCCTCAAATGTTGTACAATAACTAGGGGAGAAACTGGAATCGAAATTTTTGTCCCGTCATAAATAATAATCGAAAAATATTGGTTACGAACGAGTTCAAATGATGAAAACTTAACTTCTTATGTAAAAAATGTTTGATTCGGAATGGTCATTTAAATAAATGTTCAAGTTTTAATGTTTCTAATCTTAAATTGCTTAAATGATATGATTTCCAGAATTTGTTGATTTATTCTTTCATTTAGGGTATGGAAAATGAAAATGTGAAATTGTACGTCATTCCTTCTTTAATTTTTCCATTGAATAATATTCAGCGCTTTCATTTTTCTTAAATGGAACAATTAAAATTGTAACGTTGAAAGTTCAGTTTTTATGTTCAATTCGGAACATCCGATTTATAATTACTGATTATAAAAGAACAGTCAAGTATTTATAAAAATTGAATACATTTTTTTTTCAATTGAAGAATTTCGGATTCAATGGTTTCAAGATGGAATACTTTGGACTGGAAAAATGTTCAAATTTTAATAAAAGGCTGGAAGTATGAAATGTATTATCTTGAAGTTATTCCAAAATTGAAAATATTTTGTGAATTGTTCTGACTTCTCTTGTCAAATCAAATATTAAAACTTTTTAATTCTTGAAGTACAGTTTTATTTGATAAATCATTATTAAATTATATTTACCGTTGATCAACTAACATTTTTCGGGAATTTTAAATCTTTGATTTCAAAATCTTTTCATTTTTCAATGGTCCAAGCCTTTGCAACTACATTTTAAAATTCCTTGAATTGAAATTTACGTTCGAAAATTAAAATTTTGAATGGCAAATTTTCAAAGCGGAAGAATTGAAAGCTACGTGTTGGAACTTAAACGATAACATGATTAAAGATAATAAATAATTTAATTAAATAAAAAAACCGTCATAATCAAAGTCAGAAAAATTCTTACTCACACAATCACGCAACTGTCTATCGTATCGGAACTGTTTTCGCGACAGACACATGTGCAGCGCGCCGCCTTCGTGATATTCATTTTGAACACTTACAGCACCGATTTCCAATATTCATTATCGGTTTTGTAATCATAACTGGACAGTTGTAGATGATTTACAGAATCCTCTATTGTATTACGAGGAGCTTAAGTTGGAGCAAAAATTGAAATCCTATCAGAATTGTATTAATTTCGCAGCAAGAACAAAAATGCATAACGTTATAACCAGACTGTTGCCATCTGCAAAGAGCCTCTTTACCGGGAAAAATCACAGATTTGAAGAGAATAATGTTATCTTGAAAAAAATTCGTTTACACTTCTGTATCATATTTTTTTTATGCGCTAACTGGAGTCTCGCGTGACGGGGAGGCATCCCCCTGGTTGGTGATAAAAATTGAAAAAATAATTTAGGGCCTGTCCCTACTCCTTCTTAACGCGTCGTGGAGAGAAGACACCCCTGTGAATATGCACACAAAAAAATCTAGGTTGCATCTCTAGCCCTTTTTGACATCTCGTGGGGTCGGATAGACACTTCTTTGCTTGGTCACAGGGGTAATGTTCGAGATCTAAGTGTTTGAGTCGTTTTCTGGGAAGAAATGCCCTATCGGGATAAGCAGTAAGAAAATATGTAAATAAATAGAATATAAAAAAGGAAATTATATCGATGTTGTCATAACTATTTAATATATCAAATCGAAACCTTGAACTCATTTTTTTCACAAAAAATCCTATAGAAATCCGCGTTAAAACTTGTTGTCACAGATATATGGTCATCTTGACAGCGTGTAATTATTAGAAAACAAGATTTTCTTTACAAACACGTTTTTTGTAATTTTCATCTCATTGAGTATATTTTTAGGTGTTTGTATGGCGATATTATTATGTTATTTTGTTGGTGGCGGTAGTGGAGTGTGCTACTTGACAGGTGGTGAAAAAGTTTCACGAAATTTGCGCTGAAGGTGTGAATGAAGGGTGAGGCTGGAAGATCAGGTGGCGTGTAAGGGAACGAAAGGTGAGTTGAGGGTAGAAGAAGTAGTTCTTGATGTGTAGGAGGGATGAAATGAGATGAAATAGGAAAAGTGAGGTCAGGTTGACAAAAAGGAAGGTGAATCGTTTTGTGAGGCATTGAGTTGTAGAGGGGAGCAAGGAAGTTCATACAAGTGGTAGGAAGAAAAAGTGGTGTATGCAAGAGCTTGTTAGGGTGGAGTAATGAAGGGAATGAGGTAAATGGCAATTTGAGGCCATTTATTGGCATGAAATTTTACAAGTATATAGCTACTACGCCTGTACAAAAGCGCCACAGATGGCGCGAAAAGTTACGAATTTGAACTACGTAATGCTTATTGTTACAAATATCAATTATATGTTTACGTCTATCGATAATATAAATTCTGATGAAGTTAGAATTATTTTAACTTCTTACGACGATATAAATGAGACTTTAAAATAAGGCCTGCACTTAACGTGTTTACTCAGATCTTTAAGCATTTTTTATCTCTGCTTAGACAGAAGATCACATTGACAAAATATATGTTCGATGGAATCCGTTTCTTTATCGCATCTACATTTATCAGTTTTCACAATCTTATGCTTATACACAGAGCTATTTAGGGACATATGTCTGCTTCTAATGCGGTTAATAGTTAGAATAGTTTTCCTAGGTAGGTGTGGAAATTTATGAAACCATGGTTTGTTATTTTTTTTAGAAAAGTTATTAACATAAAATATGCCATTCGTAGTGCTAGACTCCATAGAAGAATGAATGGATTCTTGTTGGGTTTCAAATTTAAATTAAATATTTACGTCTGTATATGGTAACTCGATATTTTTCCAACTACCACTTTCGGCAGCTCGTTTAGCATACTCGTCTGCTGACTCATTGCCAACAATACCGTTATGCGAGGGAATCCATATCAGTTTTACTATTTTGTCTAATTTTTTCCAGTGATGTAACTTAGTTTTGAGTTGATAAATTAACGGAGATAATGAAAAAGAGTTGTATTTATTATTAACAGCCTTTAAAGCGCTTTCTGCATCGGTGAAAATTCTAAAAAACTTATTTTTGTTAGCGATAATGTTATCGACACTGTATATCAACGCTAGAGTTTCTGCCATAAAGATAGATGCCGAATCAGAGATTTTAAATGGGAATTTGAACGCCCCATCAGAGCTTCAAGCCCCAAAATCCAACAAGATGATTGTGTTGTTCCAAAATTTCCGATCCGTCAGTCAAAATGTCAATAATTTCACCTTCTGGGGCGAAAAGATCTTCAAAGATTTTGGGAGGGTTTTTAGAGCTGAGAATTTTTTTTCCTAAAAAGGGTCAACGTCAAAGTCTTCAAAAAAACTTTCAAATGGTTGAGTAAGTTTGAAAAAGATTTCAGATTTGATGATCAAGTCAGAGTAGGGGATCATACTTTCGTTACTTCGAACTAAGTCGGATTTGGTATAATTAAAGTCATATTAAAAGTTTTCTGATAGTTTTAGAATTCTGTCAATGGGATATTGCAGTAAAGCGGGAACGGCGTACAGAGCAGTCTGTCGGATGCTGTAGGCAGTCACCTCAGTGGTGGTGGTCTTCCTTACCGGCCGCTAGAAAATATTTTTATAATTTTTAACTCGTATGCACAATTTCACATATAGAATACAACCCTTATTATCTTGTTACACTATTTTGGTCATGTATTTGCATCTATGCGGTACGAAAAAATTAGAATAAAGAGCTATCCATACCTACAATGCGGGAACCCGATGTACATTATTGCATGTCCGGTTGACACGCACGTCTTTTCATTTTAAATTTATCAACATATTGTGGATAAATACGAATACATTATTATGATTGTGTCAAAAGATGGAAATTGTGTTGAGTTCCAAATCAAATTGTGAATAAATGTGCAGAAAAAGACAAAAATATGCCTTTGCAGGTTCAGAAAACAGAACATTCGCGTAACCGTTCCTTGCACGTAGTTCACAAGGGCCACCCTCAAAAAGTAATTTGAAGAGCCAAAATAATGAATTTTTTTTTAAAACCATCTTCTAATCATAAACCTTAACTGCAGTAAAATCTCCGAATTTAAAACAATTATATGTATGTCTTACGAATATGTATACGCTCTTCATTTATGAAGTTTGTTTTATTAATATTCTTGACAAAATTTATTGAAATATTTGCACAATTATTTCGAAGAACTTTATGTAAGAATGCTAAAGGAAAGTATTTGTAATGCAAGTATGTATAAGAGATACGACTATGATTATTTGAAACTAACGTTGTAATCTTATCTCAATTTTTCAAATGTCAAGGAAATAGCATGAAATAAAAAAATATTTCCTATTGTACTACTATTTTCTTTACATTATTTTCTGACTTTTCATTTCTTTATTGCAGTAAATCTTACGCGAACTGGGTGAGCAGGTGTGATAACTATATCTTGAATAATAACTACTTCATGAGCAAGATCAATCGCCTCCATATGGAAGTGGTAGAGCAAGTGAGCTATCATAGCTTTTAATTCTATCATAGCAAATTTCTGACCTGAAATTTGAGATGTTTCAGTTATCATGCGATTAACTGCATAATGTTTTTTGCATTGTTTTGAACCAAATTTGATTGAATTTAAGTTAAATTCCACAAATAAAAATGTCGAAATTAAAAGATCCTGAAAGAGCGTTTGGTAAGCTCTTGAAACACTCAAGATATAATAATACAATTTCTCGAACCTGCACTGAAAGGCAGATAAGCAAATGGATGTCTTTTTCTAACTTTTTCAGGCAAAAATCTATCCGGATCGTAAACTTCAGGATTTGGCCAAAAATTAGGATCTCTGTGAAGGTCGAACAAGTGCATTTGGATCATAGTGCCAGCTGGTATCAAGTAGTTCTCTGCAAAATTGAGTAAAGCATTAAAAATCCACCAAGTCTTTCGGGTTTTCAGAAATTCACCCTTCCAATGTAAGAAGCTAGTTGAACCTGTAGTATCCAACACTTTTTGTTAGAAAAAAATTGCTTTCGATCAATCTCTCAACTTTTCTCGAAATATGATATTCATGAGGGTGAAAAGTATTCAATAATTATGGGACTGCAACAAAAGGCCAGTAATTGCCAGTCCGCTATCTTCGCTCAAGTGGTTATCACTAGGTCGGAAAACTGGTCTTTGCCAAATTCTGGGAGCGACTGTCAAGCAGGAAAATGTCACTGGCTCCCAGTAAGAATGCAAGAAATTACACTTATGTCAGATTCTTCTACCGTGGGATGGATACGCCCATGGCGAGATAAAATCACAATGAAAGGTTGGCGAAACACTCGTTTTTTCTTCAGGACACGATGTTATGGTATGTTTCCGGCACGCGCATATATCGCAGAGGTTACGTACCAGTGGCGACTTCAAACTTCACAAGGCACCGTTCAATCGGTCATTTATAGCAGAATCACTGTTGCTTCCTTTTAGTATCCTGACATCTCTTCTTCTTTCTAATCTCCTTAACTGTGAGGTTGCTGCCGGCCGAAGTCGAAAATCTGATCACGAATATAGTTTTTTTCTGTTTGTCAGAGAGTAAGATGTCAGGTCACCACCATAAAATCAAAGAAGATAACGATAAAGCACCCTTACGTCACGCTCAAAAGTTTCAAGACAGTTTCAGAAGTGAAATGCAAAAGAGGAGAGGGCTTATGTTGTAACCCTGGAAGACGTCGCACTGGAAAGTAACGCTGCTCATTGTAACACGATGTCGTAGCTCTGTGCGTCTGATCATTTTAAAACGCCTTCACAACTTGGTTTGGTGTTGCCATGGTAGTTTCCATGATATACAAATCGCTGTATATACATCTCGCTTATACATTTAACACGGAAAAGGCGGACGAAGACTTCTGAACCTCAAACAGTTTTGAGAAAAAAGTTATCCTGCATATAGCCCACATCTTCGTAAACAGAAGAGATCCTCTTCTGACAATGGTCAAGAATCACGAGATAACTGGCAACGCGGTATCCCTTTACAAAGCTGTGGAGTATGCAACGGAGACCCTTTGCCTGAATGTTGAAGTTATAATCGAGGATAGTGCATTACCTAGATGCCTTACTTCTAAAAACGTGTTTCCAATAAGCCAATGTTAATCGATTCTTAGAAAAGCTGTTCGACATCGATATACACAAGAACTTTTACAGAAATACAAAAGATCAAATTTTTCCCTCATTTTTGTCCGTATTAAAGACTCGAGTCTACTGACTGTTTTTTTTCTCTGTATGGAGAAGTTATTAAATATAATCACATCACTAACTTATAAAATGGGGGCAATACGTTTCTCAGAAAAATTGGATGCATTGAAGAATAAACAAAATAATCAATGTGGAGAAGCAAATAGTATCAATCTTACTGAGTTGAAGGTCCTCTTTTATGTCACGTCCAATGTTAGCTACGCTAGGATACAAACGCAGACCTTCTTTAACACACCGCTCCACGTAACTGAAGGAATTGATTTCCCTCATACCCATCTTACCATCGGTTTGATCTAGGATTTCACTTACTTCCTTCCTCGCCAGATCCTAGAATTTATAAAAATACATTTCGTTAACTAATTTATATTGATGAGGCATTCCTAGCGACTAAATTCACTGAAAATTCTACGACTCAGTCAATCTTCAAAAATTTTAAGATTTCTCTTTCAAAGTACCTAAGTGGCACGTTTGAAATATCCCAGTAAACCTTGTATAGTGAATTTTTTTATATGCTCAGAAATTTGGTTTCGTAAATATATTTAAAGTTCCTAGCCTGAGGAAATTTTAGCCTCTACAATTCCGGTAGAAAAGGTTCTTGTAGTAAATTTCCAGGTAAAAGAGCTTCAGATTTGATCAAAATTTCTTATAATTTTCAAATTAGAGTTTTGAAACTTGAAGAATCGGAATCTGCGGAATTTAACAATCACAAATATCCAAAATTTGTATTGAGAAACGAAGAATACATTATGTTTTATACGTATCTCGTAAACTG
>WSXT02126373.1:0-10816 GCA_011762715.2 Neuroterus valhalla
ACAATAGCTCATTTTAAAGGGAAAAAGTCAAGCTTTTTTTTGAAAAAAAATTTAGAAAAAAAACCACGGCCCCATTTGGAGAAAAACTCAAAAATATGTTTGAATTTGAAAAATGAAGCTCAAATAATTTTTTTTATTCAAAATTATTGTTTCTAGCGTGAAGCTGATAAAAAAACGTTTCCAAAACCTCCATAAAGAAGTCAATTTGGAAAAGTTTTGTGGAAGTTATGGCTAATTGAGTATCAGCGTGCGCGGTACAAGGTTAAAAATTCGAGCCACAGTATACTGACAACCCGTCGTACTAGAGACGTTTCCTTGGGGAAATCAAAAGAGGTTCACTGGGACAATAATTTTACGAACTTTCAAGAAAATCGGAGACAACAAATGTTTAGGCGGGTACACTTGACGAATTTTGCCCCATATACATCTTGAGACTGTAAAGAATCTATCGTTAGGATTATATTATCCCTTATTCCTTGAAAATTTCTTGAATCTCTATTCAAAGCATGATAAAATACTTATACCAGTTCAAGTGCTAATTGTCTAATTTATGGCCTTCGAGCCTTGAGCGAGCGAGTTCTCCAGGCGATGGACTTTGGATCACGGTTCAAACTGAAGTGCGAATTTTCGATGATTGTCCAAACCAGTAACGCTTCTGTTAAACCTAATGTCGAGGTCAGTACCAGGCGCTTTGGTTTCCTACAATTCGACGGGAAGTCAAAGTTTGCCTTTTAAAGGTGCGCATTTGATTCTTCAAAGGAAATCATTTAAATTCAGAATTTTCATCCCTTTGAGGATTTTATGAACTTGATTATTCCGTCCTCAACTTATTTCTTTATTCTTATGATTTTTTGATCATCTTCTTTATGATCAATTGGAGGAGTGAACGTCTGTTCTGCTTATAAGAGACGGTTTTTGAAAGTTGATAAGTTTATTCTTGAGATATTAACCTTGTTAAAGTAGTTTACCAGGAAAGCCTTGACTATATTCGTCTGGTGTAATATCATAATAAATCAATCTTATTAAAGAGATATTTATTTTCTCAATAAAATTCCTTTATTCGCAAAATACTCGTATTTCCTATGGCCAGGTTGGAGGATAAATCCACCAGCCTCGCTCGAGATACTTTCCAGTGATCCTCACGTTGGCCTGCGAGGTTCTCAACTGCCGTATTTTCTTTTTTTTTTCTTGAAGGGGTCAAGGAAGAAAAATCTTCAAAAGACACCCAGAAAAAGTGGTTATTGTCGGATTCGCATTGGTGCACCTAACGACTCAAGTCCCCCCTTGACTGGTTCCCAATCTAGCAGGTTCTGAACCGAGATGATGAGAGAATAAGAGACATCAGAATTGATGATCCGAGACAGTTATACCGCAAGGATACTTGCGCTTTAAGCGAAACACGGAAGAACGGAAGATGAAAGACTTGAAAGTCAGAAGTTCCACTGGCGTGATATGTAAGTGATTTAATCGAGATTTGGAAGATTAGTCACTGAGGACCAACACTTTGAAATGCATCTGGGTCAGTTCATGTCACTTATACAGGAGCATTCAGAGGTTGGATGTTTGAGGGCAGCGGCGAAAGCGGATAGTAAGTCGCGGAAAAGCTGCTGTAGTTGCGGACTCTGAAGTTGATCGGTATTGGGAGAAAAATGGGACTAGTTACGGACCTGCGATAGAGGACGAGCAGGAACTGCCTCGGCGAAGGATCTTTGGGTGGAAGCGGGTTCGATGGCGCTACGAGTTTTAGGAAGAGGAGAGCACTCAGTGGGTTTGGATTAAGAAAGTTGGTGAGCTGGCCGCGACTTAATGCCAGGTTTTCGAAGAACTTTAGGGCAGCCACGGTAATCGGCCCAGTGAGTGCATTTACAATTGAGACAAGATAGAGTGGCATATTTCTGGCTTCTGGTGGTACATGAGGCGGTGGCATAGCTTTTGCTGTAGAAGGCACAAGCCCAAGAGGCATGGTAGTAATTTGCAATGTCAAAAATTTAAGGCAACGACGGAACTGAGGAATGATGTTTGATTTTCTTTTGGCTTCAACTTGGGCGCTGAGGCCAGCTAGAAGTTTGATGTCAAATATGGACTTGCCAGTGGGAGCGGATCGGTCCAGATGGACGACGACTAGGTGCCAATTTTTTTTTCTCTTTTTCATGTGATGAACTCGCTTGACCGAGGGAATTCTAGTTTGAAGTTCTCCAAGGATTGAATCTTCAGGAAGAGATTCGTTGACCCCTCTGATGACAACGATAAAATCTTTATCCTGTTGGACCTTTTTAGTAGTGTAACTAATCTTATTATTGTCAAGTTTGAGAGTGATAGCGCGGAAACTATCTACAGATTGGGGATTGACGGTTACTGCGTCAGATGTGTTTTCAGCATGTTGGATAGGAATGTCCGCTTTGAGATGGGCTGAATGGATTTTGGGCCAGAGTTCTTTTTTGGTCACTGACTCATCTTCATCCAATGAGCTGAAAAGGAAAGACTCATCGTCGGAAAGTAAAGGTGGGGTCGATTCCACGGGGCTAGAAGTGCTTTGTCGTTTGGATCGTTTAGATTTTACTGTCGTGAAATCGGAAGAGTGATCAGGTAAAATGTCAAGATCTGGTTTGAAAGTGTCCATGGCTTCCGAGCCATCGGCTGGATTAGGAGCGATAGTGGGTGAAGGTACCCGGGTCAGAAGTCTGGGAGGGTTAGAAAACCAATAAAGAGTGGAACCGAAACCTAAACCGAAGCCTAAACCTTTCATGGTTTCGACCATTTCACTTCGATGCGTCTTATACACCAGAATCTATCAGTGTACCATGAGCATCTCTGTCAACTCTTGTGCCGTTTCTTGGCCATGCAGCGTGTTTTATAGCACACGCCCCCTCTTCTTCTTTCTATCATCTCTGTTGCGCAAGTGGTGGGAGAGATTGGAGTCGCCGCCTCTCTATATTCTCCTGTGTGATGCAACAACTGTCGATTATAGTTACACAGGAGGATATCTTTTTGCCTATTTTTAGGCAATTATATGTAACTCATATGTGTACAATAAATATTTGAAAATAATCCCGTCAAAACTAGTTTTTATAAAGGAGTTCCAATCCCAAACGCTTTGGATTTTTAATTTTGTATGCCTATAAAACTACATCGAAGAGAATATCGAAATCTAACTCATTCGAAATTGCATTGTTTCATGTAATAAAAAATTCGGGGTATTTAAAGAGACTGGATAGATTTCACTTTCAGAAATTTGCCGACCTCCCAATGGATTGACTATCATATACCGGTTTCCCTTGTCCCCAAAAAATTTCAGTAATTGTTATAATTTTTTCCGATCTTTTTACAGGCGACAGACACCGATTGTCCAATTTTAAAGGATGCTATCGATAGATACAGAACAATCATCATGAAAGGATCGGGATCTGCTCTCCGTTTTCGAGAAGAAAATGAGGAATCTAGTTCCTCAGATAAAGCAATATTAACTGGAATCATGATCCTAAAATTGGAAAGTTGTGAATCCCAACCTTATTTCGGAATGGACGAGTCTTGTGAGTAAAATAGACCTAAATAATAAAAGAAATTTTAGCATGCCGTTGAAATGCGAACCATTCCTACTGATTATTGAAATTCAAGATTTCAGATTTCAAAATTTTAGGTTTCAACATTTCGAATTCTGGTTCAGAGTATGAATCTCCTGAATTTATATTATTAACAAATTCGAATTGAAGGATTTCCAATTTAACGACTGAGTTGAAACATTCTACAATTAAGAATGCAAAGAAGCAAACTCAAGTTTGAATGAATTTCAATCTAAATAAATTAAAATTTGAAAATGAAAGTAGACTATGAAAAATTCAGTACAAACACTAAAAATCCAAAAGTATCACATGCTCTTTATTCGAAATTGGCAATATTCAGAAACTTCAGTTCAAAAATGTCTGCATCAAACTTCCTAAACTCAAAGCGTCCAAAATTTCAGAATGGAGCGAAACATGGGAAAATAAGATAGACGGATGGCTCAATTAGTGCGGCGAGACGAGTAGGCAGGGCCTGCTAAAGCGGTCGGAAGTTTTACTTGCATGATTTGCAAGTGAGTTAATGCAGAGATTTTGGTGATTAGCCACTGATAGACGAAATTTTGCAGCGTATGTGTAAGCGGCATTGGTGATGGATGGAAGCTTAAACGCAGCAAGAATTCGTTTGTTACGGATGAACCAAGGAATGTATAAAACGAAACAAGAACGCCGTCTTTAGGTGCATTCAAGTTTGAAGAGACGATTTGGGGTGGCAGAGCCCCAGACAGGAATCGCGTAGGTGAAGATGCTCCTATAAATTATGGCGTTAAAGGGCACGAGTTTTGGTGGCTCGAGAAACTGCAGAGGTATTCGAGATTGGTTTGAATGAGGTTAAAGCCCCGTTGGCTTTATTGCGGATGGCTTGGATTCGATCGGACAAAATGAATTTTTCGTTAAGAATGACGTCGAGATATTTTGCAGAGAAACTCCTTTAATGGGACGAAGGGTTGAGGGGAATCGCCGCAGCGACATGAGAAAAAGACAGATTTAGATTCATTTATTTCAAATCTCCATCGCTAGTACCATTCCAGGAAAACCGTGCTGGAAGTCGAGAAGAAAGTTGGTTTGCGAGGCAAAGTCACCAAAACAAGAAAGAATTTCGTTTTAGGCTAGTTTGCAGAGAGTACATAGGAGACTGATAGGTCAAAAGCTGGATGCTGAGCTAAGAGGTTTAGCCGGATTTTAAAGAGAAATTACAATATCTTCTTTCCAGGCTGAGGGAAAGTATTGTTATCGTATCATTGCGTAAGCAATGTTGAAGGTAGCCACGATATGTTTGCCGGGAAGTGTTTCCGGTACATTATTGCTAATGGAGTCATTGCTGGGAGCTTTACAATTTCCAAAGGAGCGGATGCAGTCGGAGACTTGTTAAGGAGAGGTGTCGATGAATTCTGTATCTGTGACTGTAAAATTTTGAGCAGTCCTGGAGACATGGTCGTAAGAGTTAGTTTTCGTTTTTTCCTCATTGAGAGATATAAATTAACCGTCTTTGGGCATGCAGCTTGTTTTATGATACTCGCCCTTCTTCCATTCCCCATTATACGCGTCCCGTCATTAGTGGGGGCACTTCGAGTCTGCGCTTTACAAGATTCTTCTTTGCGACGCAACATACTATGAAATTTGAACAAGGAAATATCCCTCTGCCTATTGCCAGGCTATTATACGTAACTCATAGGTTACAATATTAGAATTCCAATAAGAGAAATCAAACATTAATTCAAAATTTATCCACATCAAACTTCTGGAAATCAAAGATTCCATAGTTTTTCACATTGATTCGTAATATATGCAAAGGTTTTGAGATTTGAACTCTGTATCTGATATTATTTGACATAATCTTCACATTCTAATATCTCCAGAAATATCATACTCTAATACCTAGTCATATAACTAATGAGAACGTGATATAAATATCACTACAAATTGGATAATATTTTCTATTTCAGATGATTTACAGATTACGGAAACATCAGATGTAGCAATTTTGAATGCCAAAACAGTATGGGGTGCTCTTCGAGGTCTTGAAACTTTTACGCATATACTGTCACCATCGGGAGATGGATCTACCGTAAGTGATTCAATAGACAAAAATAAATGAAGTTTAAAATCCAATTCAAACTTTTCTCTAGGTGATTAAAAAAACACTTTTCTATTTGTAGGGAAGATATAATTATTGATATAAGTATTAATTTTCTGAAAAGGGAATCATTTTTCATGAAATAGTTGAACTTCTCTTCCGGGAAGACCATTTATTCTTCTTCTGTGATATTTATATCTCGAGCATGCAAAGAAAGTAAAAATCTGATCTGATGACTCATTTCAGCTGAAATTGGTATCCCAAAGAATCCACGACAAGCCTCGATTGCCACATAGAGGACTTCTTTTGGATACGTCGCGTCATTTCATTCCAGTGGACGACATTCTTCTCACCTTGGACGCCATGTCTTACAACAAACTCAATGTTCTACATTGGCATATTGTAGATGACAATAGTTTTCCATATGAAAGTATAGTCTTCCCAGAACTTTCCTCCAAGGGAGCTTATCATCCATCAATGATCTATAGACCAAGTGACGTTCAAAGAATCATTGAATATGCACATCTAAGAGGCATTCGTGTTATTCCAGAATTCGATTCACCCGCTCATACAACTTCATGGGGTGAAGGGTATCCGTATCTCCTTACCCAATGCTATGGTAAATTCTTCTTCACCAATTTTTTCCTTTCTTTCTAGGTAATTTCGTAGCAATCTACATATAAACGATGGGATGCCATTAGGTCGGAATTTCGCCCCTTCGCTGATCCAGCTTATGTTAGATTAACGAAGATGCATTTCAACCAAAAAGACTTGAATCTCAACTAGAAATATAATAGTTGATATTCCAAACAAAGGACTGTTTTTTCAATCGAAAATAATTATAATCGATCAAAAAATACAAACTTGCAAACAAAATGTTGAGGCTTCTGCTAAATCATATTATTTTGAATCGAAATAGTTGCATTTTTAACCAAAAGATATGAATATTCCACAAAACAATAAGTTGATTGCATTTCTACTTACACCAGACATTTCGCCGCCGATCATATAATTGAACTTCTAAATTTTCGGAACGTCGGGAAGATAATTGAATTTTCAACCAAAAGTTAGAAATCCTAGGCAATAAAGGAGAATTTAGTGGGTTTGAAACGTTACTCAATTTTAACTGAAATTCCAAAACTCGGCCTTATTGCAACTTCTCGTTCGAGTTCTATGGGAATTATTTTAATCTCTTCCAAATTACAGATAAGTACGGGAAACCAGACGGGAAAACTGGTCCCTTGGATCCCACAAATCCGAGGTTGTATGAATTTTTGGAACGGCTGCTTGAGGAAGTTGTTCAAGTTTTTCCAGATAAATATTTGCACCTTGGAGGAGACGAAGTGCCATTTGAATGTTGGGAAAGTAATCCAAATATTCTCACTTTCATGAGGAATCACAACATCACCAAAAATTTCACTGCACTCGAGAATATTTACATCAATAAAGTTCTAAACATTACGAATAACCTCAACACGAAGGCTATAGTGTGGCAGGAGGTAATGGAACAAAATTATAATTTCTTTGCAAAGGGTTTCAGAGTCTCCACAGACCCATTACATCTTTCACTTGCGTTAATCCTCATTTAGTACTCAACCATTTCTTACGACTTATTAACAACTATTCCATAACACCCCGTCCTTATTCTCCTTTGAAGGAGTCGATTTTTCGCTCTCATCTGCCTTCTGTAACTAGTCACTAGTTCTTTTTCTCCCAGTCCTTCTAGCTTCTTTGTTCATCCATTTATTATCTACATGTTCTTACCTCCTCTCCTATTCTGGAAACGGGTTTTCTATTGCATTTCCTCTTCTTTCACGCGTTGCGGCTTGCCCTCCTTTTTTCCGTCATATACTAGCTGTTGAACCTGACGCAAGAAATTTTTTGCATATTGCTTTCTTGTGTCTTGTAGCCATCTCTTCCTTCATTCTCTGCCATTTCCTAACCGGTACTGGCATGCCGGATTCAACTCTCATTCCGTTTCTTCCTTTCTCCCATTCCCAATGCCCCATATACACCTCCTTTCGCTATCAAATATATCCGGGGAACACGCTTGAGGCATAATGATCCCTCCCTTTTCAATTGCCCCCCCCCCCCGCCTAAAAAAATTATCCTAATACCGCTTCCTAATCTTTCTTCATACGAATCTCCATTTCATATGCTACCACTGACGACATTAATACTTTGAATATTTAGACTTGTCATTCCATTAGGGTTATAGTAGGGGCACTCTAAAGACGAGTATGTGCGTCCGCCGTTTTGAGCCCATGGAGTAGCAAGAGTATGTATATAACAGGTATATTAAACGTGAGAACTGAAGCTCGATTGTTATGGCATTAGCTTTTGATATTGAAAATAATAGTTTGCATTTATTTATAGATGTGCAAGGGAACATGTATATGAATATACTTCATTCGAAGCGTTCTCAAATGAGATGTGGAAGCTGCAATTGTAAAGATAACATACAGCCCACACAGGTGCTCATAAACAGTAAGTGAATAACTTGTTTATTTAGGGAAACATGAAAAAATACACCAGACTAAGTAACACAAATGTTGAGAAGTTTTAAGTGTTCTCACCTCCTAATTACAAATTCAAATAGAGGTGACCTTAACCTCACTTCAGACTGTATACCATATGCATTGTATGATGTACACAAAATATGTGTACGCCGAATAAGTTCTTCACGTTAGTTTTACTAAGTCTTATGTACTTTTTTATGGTAACTTGAATCAATAAGTTATTGACCTATGTTTAATAACCACATGTGTTGCTATGTGTGGTCATTAGAATTTCAGCTTCCACGTTTCATTCCAGAATATTCCGGAAGACAAATATTTATTAACACATTTCCTAGCACGTCTTTAAACAAATTAGAACCATTGATTCCTAATATTTATTAATGTGACAAGCTAATTTTATCACATTCAACATTCAATTCTCGCGTTTAATGCACATTTTGTAAACATACTACGTCTGTTCCATGGACCGAAAATGACGGATGCACATATCCATCTATTCAGAGCTCCAGTTATTCCAAAGTTTTTCGATAGCTTACTGCCGAATCCATGGGACTTGCGTATCGGTATTAAACTATGTCGAGGATAATTGATCAAACTAGAAAAAACAGGTAGGTTACACAGGTATGTGATAATATGGGAAGGATTCAAAATTTCGTGATTGTAAACTACAAAACAACCAAAGAAACTCAAATGAACTCTTCTACGTCAGATTCAATTTGCATTTGTATGTAGCGCCTCTTCAAAAGATCAACCCTTTTCCATAACTCACATCCCATATTAACTCACGGTGGAACTATAAAATGATAATAGAATGAGACCGGTACGTATGGACCGTGAATAAGGTATCAGTGATCCCAAGTTTGGAATGTAAACATACTGCTGTTGTTAGACATACTACGTATTGTTAAACATACTGCGTACTGTGTTGTTAAACATACTGCGCCTGCGCCATAATGCATGAGAGAAACACGGCGCGTCTTGTTATTTCCATGGGAACACCTTGTCGTGACGTGTTTCTCGCATGTATCCTAGAACAAACGCGAAACCTCTACATGCCAAAGTGTATTGAAAATGAGTTGAATTATCAGTATTTGCATGAATTTCATGCTATTTTTCAGATCACAAATGTTGAAAATGCGTTTGAGACATGGTGATGATTACTCTGCTGATTATCATTTTCCAAAAAACCAGCTTGTTTTTCTCTTCCTTCAACTGATGAAGCTTCACCATAATTGTGTAAAGCCTCTCTTCCGGAATATCACTAGTATCGGCGAGAAATTTTGAGTCAGGCAGATGTCAACCCCTAAAAGTGCTAGCCGAATGAATAAATAGTAATTTCAAGCTTGAGTTGTCCTACTTGAGCAGATTCAAGTCAAGTGATCTGGAATTCTTCTTGTGGTGTACATGCTACATAACATTTAAAATAAATTGTTGTTGACAAGTCCGGCAAATATATATAATTGTCGGCTCGAATTCAGAAGATATGCAAGCATTCCAATTTCAGTTGTTATCAATATATTGACGTATTTGAAACTCTTGACTGTTACGCACAGTAGAAGCGAAGTGTGGATGAAACACACGTTTAGGGTACCATCCACTTTCAACGGATATTACCCCTGGTAGTGTTCATGTGACAAACTTAAGCAGGGTGTGATTTACCGACCAATTTTAGTACGGAGTTTTATTTCAACAACTTCGTCGATCATACGCCATAGTCTCTAGACATTGCAAGGTGCGGTATTTGCAACTCGCACAACTTTTTACATGCAACTAGCCTCCCTGGATGTATGTATGCATGCAAAGCAGACGATCTTTTCACGTGGTTTGTATAATGACAACTGATATGTGGTCAAGGAAGAGCTATGCATTTCGAGGTTCAGATGTGGACACTTTTCAATGCCTAATAATGCATACTGTCCCAAAGTGTCATGTTAACATAGTCAGGTGACTCAAGAACATACTCTAATTTATGGCTCCAACTCGAACCGCATTTGTGACGTCATACACTATCAAAGGTATAATACAGATCAGACCCGTATTTGTGACATCATCTTCTATCCAGGGTGTAATACAGATCAGTGTTTGGGGGCCCTCTATTAAGTGGGGATAATCAAGTTGCCATCGTCCTTCCAAAACCTATAAGATGAAGAATGGCGAACTTCCGCATACCTTTTATCTTAACTTAGGGCATAGGTTGTGGAACCCATGGTGTAATTGAGACATGGAATGTAATGTTCCCTCCATGGACCGATTCTCATCCTGTTCTGCGCATTTCCAAAACGCCGCTATATTGAGGTATCAGCAAATCAGGTGAACTAGAGTGAAATTATATCAGATAGCACTCTAGGCTTGAGTTCCCGCTTCACTTTCTGATTAGTTCATTATCCAACATGGCGGCGTTTCGGGAGTATCTTTTTCATTGGTCGTGCGCAAGAACACACCATGTCTCCATTACACCATGGTGGAACCAAGATAGCTGCTTGTATATTGCCACCTAATAGATGGTCCGTGTTCTACACAATGCGATTGACACACCATCTTTACTTCAAAAACCATGGCGTAAATTTGGAATAGCTTCTGTCAAAAATGACCCCCATAGTTGTTCCGATGTGCTCAGATTGAAAACTGAAGCCAGTCACTAACACACGCGCGCTGTGTGTGAG
>WSXT02126384.1:0-10816 GCA_011762715.2 Neuroterus valhalla
TTATCGAATTTTTCCCCAACTATGAAATTTCTGGTAATTTAACAAAAATGCGGTAGTTTATGTGATGTGTGGTAATTGTTATACATGAAATTTGAGGTGATTCATAAAATTCGTGGGAATTCATAAATTCGGGGTTATTTTTTAAATTTATTGTAATTCGTGAAATGAAATATTCGGTAATTTATGGTATGTGCGGTAACTAATTAAATTTGTGGTCATTCATGAAATTTTTGGGAATGTATGGAATTTGTGGTGATATATGAAGTTTGTTGTAATTCATGAAATTCACGTTAATTTATTAAATATATGGTAATTTATGGAATCCGTGATAATTTATTAAATTTGTGTGAATTTATTAAATTTTTGGCAAATATGAAATCTGTTTTATTTCATGAATTTATGTTAGTATATTAAATATATGGTAATTCATGGGTTGCGTGGTAATTTATGAAATTCGTGGGAATTTATTGAATTTGTGATAATATAAGAAATCTGTTTTATTCCATGAATTTATGGTAATTTATGAAATGTGTGGTAATTATTGAAATTTTTCGTCATTTATAAAATCTGTGGGGATTCATGAAATTCGTGGGAATATATAATATATATAAGAGTTGACACAATATTCACAAAAAAAAAATTTAAGATAAAACATATATTTTTCAAAACGTAATTTGAAATAGGAAAAACATTTACATAATAGGTGAACAAATAGCAAAAACAACCTAACTATTGGATCCATAAATTTTTCGAATAATTTATTTGTTCAAACAGATTAATTCAAAATAACTCAATCCATACGGAGAACACATTTCTTAATATATGATGAGATTCGAAAATAGTTCTTATTCAAAAATTCAATAAAATTAGTGCACGGGAAAACCCTCCAGATAACATATGTTGCACTTGTATTATCAGTAATATTTCCTTGTAGACGTTTGAAGTGTTTTTAGGATTTAATATGGATTATGCAAAATTAATTATTTAGTCATACGGTTATAAAAATTGTATTTTAAATATAAAATATACTGCCTCGGACATAAATTTTCCAGTACAATTCGATTTGAGAATTCATTTCGCAAGAAAATTGAAATAAGCAATAATTTATTCAAAGAAATTGTATAAACAAATATATTTTGCGGAACTAATAGAAAATCCAAAATCAGCTTTGCCTCAAACTCCTTAAAATCTTATCATAAATCATCTTTTCTCTTGGATATCTAATCACAAACATTTCTGGCTAAATTTTGTTTCATTTGATTAAGATTTGCGACCTACAGGTGGTCTTGAACGAAATTATTCCCGCCGGCAGCAGCAGCAGCAGCGCGGAAAGGAGTTTCGACGCCGAAATTCGCTCGCGCACATTATATCATGTAAAAGGTCCATTTATTTAAATAAATATAGGCGTGAATCAAGGCTTCCTTTTTGCAACCTTTTATCCCCCCAAAACGCTCAATCGCATTTGCATTCATTTATTATTTGTAGATACGCCTAATTATATGAAGTGTTTTCGACCAGTGATAAACATGGTGTTTGAGTGACTGAGTACGGTTCTCAAAGAATAATTTTCCTCAAGTTTTGCCAATCCACAATCGCACGAAATGTGTATAAAGTGCATTCCGTAATCGGATGTTCAGTTTCTCTTGAAACTTAACAAGTTGATGTATAATTCATATCGTTACTGAGTACGATATTTTGGACACTTGAAGCATTCCGGAACATGAGAAAGGACCATTTCCAGCTGCCATTCCACTGTTATCGAATCTGGCGATTTACGAGGTACTTTTGTTGGGGAAAATATTCTCCCATTTCAGTCCGAAAGTGAAAAATTGAAGGCCATTCAGGAAATGTGTGTGACCAGTAGTGACCCTATCTTTAGCCCATTATCTTTCGGCTTCACTGCTCCTTCAAGGCTTTCGACAGAATCTTTCTGGAAACCTGAAGCTCGTCAAGAGTCAGGAGTTTTGACCGTTTTCTAGACTCTAAGTGCCCTGCTATCGACTATTCGGTGAATCTTGATATCCTCCAGTAACCTGTTTCTCCCTTACAGTTCCGGTCTGTCTGTTAACTTCGTTCCTAGTCTAACACACACAGACATATACCTTCATGTATATATATATATGATCTTTGATGTTTATTTCGTGAGTCAAGGAAACACCAAATGAGATTTGAGGTGGGTGAATGTTACATGATATGAAGAAACATGTGTCTCACTCCCGTCTTGCGAGAGCAAAAAAAGCTTCTTTATCGATTACACGTGTCTGCTTGCCAAGTGGCAATTTTCTAATCCTCTAACCCAATCATATTGTAAATCGATCCTGTGTGTCACAATGTATTCATTTTGAGATCATTTGTTAACTGGGATTTTTCACTGGAAGAAGTAACGGCTGCATTCAGATGATTCTCAATAAGCTATATCTAATTGTAGGCAGTCAAAACATTTATATGTTAAAGATAAAAACAACAAACCAGATATTAGCGTTCCAGAAGGGTTCCTTCGGAAAAATTATTGGGTTCCGAGAAAATGGAGGAAGAATACTTTCCATTCAAAGGTCACGTTTTCACAACATGATTTCAATTTCCATTTTCATTACAAGAAAAAAATTTCTCCAAAGATACTGCAGTACTTGATGGAGGCGTACGAAATTAATTAGGAGTAAGCAATCATTTATCTTGAAGTATGATTAAAAAAGGCGTGACTCCAATGCTTATTCATCCTGTGATATAAGATGTGAAGAAAGTTACTATTTTTGAACGTTAAATTATATTTCCTACGAATATCTGCTTTCTCGTGCAGATGAAAAATTTTAAAACTCATGATTTTGACTGATTGCATGGGGCGTCATTCGCAGAATGACTTCAAAAACCAATGTGTACCATTTGCACAAATGTGTATCAGGCCCAATTTAATTGTGATAAAAAGAGTTTTTCATTTCCATAAATTACTCTTTTCTAACTTCACAGAATATGGGCTTTGAAAACTGGCAATTGAAACGTAATTGAAACGTTTATTTATATTAGAAAAACCTTTCAAAGCTTTCTAAATGCTTTCGGAGTACGCAATAAAAATTTGAGTTGTACGTTTCTTTAAATTAAACGATTTCTCAACGAGAGCAGGTCTTGGATGAGGTAGAAGAAAGTTTTCTAAGATTTACGGATCGTAGATGCCTCCTCAATCGAAGCTCCCAGTAAGACGCTTACGAATGGTTGCACTTGTTTGAACAGAAATACGTGAAATGAAATAAACACACCCAAGGTAGAAAATTTTTTCTTTTGCGACAGATGCAAGGAAATTGTGATATTCCGCGCATGTAAATTGGATCAAAAATGCCTTCTTCCCACCCTATGTCTAAAATTCCGTTTTCCAATTTTTATTTTTTTTTGAGAACGCTTGATTAAAGGGTCCTCTTTGACATATCAAAAAAGACGTATTATGCATCTGGAATAAATTTTACGCACTTACTTGGGACATAAACTTCGAAATGTGGCCGTACTTCTACTTTACAGTACACTCAGGTGCCTCTATGCAGAAAAAGTGCACTTTGCAAGGTCATATCTCGTGACCTATTAGCGCTAGGACACTTTCTTTTTTTTTAACTTACGCTAAATTGACTCTACTTTTATTATTTCCATACGAATTTTGTCGTGGGACTTACGGAAAACCAGGTATTTCCAGGAAACAAAAACTCTCTGTTTTTGGTAAAAAATTACTAAAAAAACGGAACTTTCAAAACCTTACAATTTCTAAACTAATAGGGCTAGAAAACTTTTCTTTTTTTGGTGCACGCACACTTTTGTTTGCTCTATTTCATATCGTAGCATCATCAACGTAAACTTACTTTGAAACGATTTATTTTAGAAAAATTGAGACTTTTTTGTTCGCCCCTTAAAAAAGGCAAAAACAGTCAACTTTGAGGGGTCATAAGAGGGGTCATAACTCATGACCTATTATAGTTAGAACATTGTTTTTTTTCTGGAATCACAGGGAATTGAGTCTTCTTCAGCTTATCTTAGAAACACTTATCTGTTGAGTAGTTAGGAAGAAACGTATAGAGTGGTTTTTCAGGCTTAGCGATTTTTCGCTGAAAATCCAAGAAATTGGGCAATTTTCAATGTACCATAACTTGGAACCTATTGAAGATAGCGGATTATATTTGTGGAAAAATTTTCTCATAATTTAGTTTTTTTTCTTTCACCTGTTGAACATTTCGCTCTACGATGCAATGGGAATTACCCGTACACGCAAACGCAAAATTTGGAAATCTTAAAAAAAAACCGGGTTCCCCCTCCTAATCGAGGACACTTCTTTGATATGTCAAAGAGGACCCTTTAATGAAGCGTTCTCAAAAAAAAAAAAAATTGGAAAGAGGAATTTTTCGGGAGCAAAAGTACCAGATGCCTGGACTGATACCAAAAGTTCGCTTCGTAACTTCCTTGTGAGTTTCATTTGATAAAGTATCAAAAATTATTTCTTCACACCGACAGATATTGCCAAAAGCTAACCTTCGTTATTCATTGTGTTTTCATCATGGTTTATGTATACATCTGTTAAATGCAATTAAATTTTTCAAAGATGCGTACAACACATGTTTCCACTGACCGAATCTTATATTTCCATACCCTTATAATTTTCAAATATTGGAACAAACTATCAAGAAACAATATCCTTCAAACATGGAAATGAAATTCGACAGCAACTTTTTTCTAACCCTGGAAGTATCATTAATTGAAACCATTTCAATGTCAGTCTTCTAAAAAATTACGAAATTCAATATCTAATGAAGTGATAGCATTTCGAGCAGCTCATAAAAAGTCTTCCAACTGGAATAATCTGGACTGGCAGAGACGGTCATTATTCTGATAAATGATGAAACATAAATGAGTTTGAATATTCCCAGCTCGAATGAAAAGGGTTCTTTTTGTCATATAAGTTATTTTTAGGATATTCTCAGCGAAAAAAGTAATAGTAGACGGATGGATAATACTTTCAGGGAAAAGCGGTAATCAACAAGCATTCACAAACGTTACTATAATAGTAAAAATTTGAGTTATCGGGAGTCTCGCAGTGAGGATACTCAATAAAAGTAGATTTTATAAAATTAAAAGGAAAAAGTGGACGAGGGAGAAAGACTTTTAATGTAGTCTCTGCATAAAAAGGAAGCCGGGAATTCATTTGTAACCCTTCACCCTGGACCAGATGCTCATCTTTCATTGTCACCTCCCATTGTCAATCTCAACAGCTTTCTTCCCGATTTTTGGAAGCATTAAAAGGTTATCTTTCCGGGAAAGATTCGATGTACAAAAAAAGGGCTTTGATCAAATCCAGTTACCTCTTGAGATTTATTTAATTTATGAATCATTTACGAAGTAATGAATTAGGAGGAAAAGAAGTAATTGATCTCACTTATAGCGACAGAGGCAAAATCTACAAAAAACGTCGAATCACCTATAGATGTTTTATCAGAATGTTCAGCCCCCACCAGAATATTTATAATTTTAACCAAGTGAAAATTTATCATTTTTATTCTTTATTGAAAAAATTCTGACCGTAAATGTTGTGGGAATCCCGCAATGTTTTCTATGCGTAACCCACCTTCTTGTTGATATGTCCACATGAGAATTCTGAAATCAACTCGAGCTAACTTTCAAGATACTTTCTTATTTATTCAAACAATAAGTTTAGGATATTTTAGCGATACGTTTTCGAACATGGATTTTATTATAAGATATGTGTTAATTTAAAAAAAAATTCGAGCACAAAAATTCTAAAATCAAAGCAAACAAGCTCTTATAACAATGTTTCTGCCTTTTTTAATCGTACTCCTTAATATTATATATTCATCACGTCAAAAAAATTTTTCCTCCCGTCCAATAGTCTATCTTCAATTGTTCGGTCAAAAGTCATTAGCGGCTTGCTGAAAAGGAAGAATATGACTAGCTAAATGATCAATAGAATTTCCGCTCCGAAAATGTTCAGTATCGTCTATTAATTTAATTTTTCATGATTCTTATAAAAATGCACACACTGTCAGAAGTAATCGTTATTTTCCCATGCATTACTATGTAAATTTGGTCCAACTATTACTAATAATAATTTTTTTCTATAATTACTCTTTTTCTTTCTTAAATTAATTATTTTTAGAATCAATTTCGAACATTTTTTATTGATACATACTATTGTAATTTATTATTTAATATATAATATATACGTTTTATATATTATTTTCAATGAATTATTACCTAATTTGTATTATTATAAAATTCTGAATATTTTTGATTTATTTATGAATAAAAATTATAGATAATTATACAAATATTGATCCATCGATCCATGTTTACTTTATTGGCAGATATTATTTAATTTTTGGAATTATTCATGGATACTTACAATTTTTAATGTCATTTATATTTTTACATTCTCATTCTGAATGAGAAGGTATTGACTTCATGCGAAAAATGACTTCCACGGATTTAATTATATTTCCACTTTTTGAGACCCCCTGAGTCCGAATAATCGATGTTCACAAAGGTATCTGTCTGTCTGTAATCTGTGAAATCGATAACTTCCGAAAGAATGATACTATTAGATTGTGATTTGGAAAATTTTCTTGAGGCCGGAAAAGAAAAGACAAGTTCGTTAATCAGCCATTTTTGAACAGTATTTCTGGTTTTATCCATCGAAATAGCTTTTCAAAAAATCAAAGATGCACATTGCTGGTCAAAATTGCAAGGTGGAAAAAAATGTTAGGGGCCAAAATTATCTATTTTGAAAAGATCTACAAATTTTAATGAACCAATTTCTTCATAAGATTTGAGGATTTTTTTTATTTTGCAATTTTTTGAGAAATAGGAAGGGTTGAAAAATTGAGAATTTGAGTGAAGACTATCTTTCGAAAATGCCTAACTCCTGTTCTATTTGAGCTAGAGATATTTTCTCTTTCTCATTTGAAAGGTCAAAGAACAAGCTTCAATAAAAAAACCATCCCAAAAATATTTTCAACAAATGGAAATTGATACTAAAAATTGAATTTTTTGAATCGATTTTCCACTAGTTTGACCCGCATGAATTAGGTTCTTAGTATTTCTGTCGTATTCTACGTCAAACTTCCGATCGATAACGCTTTTTTTCAAAATGGCGATTTTATTACTACTATCGGAAAAAATATAATGTATCTAGTGGTATCGAGCGCGGTACCTCACACTGCGACCGGCGCGTATCACATTGCACGGCCGATTTTCTTCTTTGATATCGTTTTTCTCTTAAGTATAATTGATTCTTATATATTTTCAATTAAAATAATCTTATTCCTTAAACAAGTTAACTTAATTAAAAATTCAAGAGATAAATAAATGATAAAAAGGAAAAGAAAAACATCATTATTGAAAATGTACATTGCTTTATTAGGATTTCGGTAGGTTGACTTAGTGAATAAGTACCTCCTTCAGTTTATGTTATACAGTATTTGCATTCCTCGAATCTTAACATTTCTTGTTTACAAATTTTCACAATATTTTTCTTCTCATACAAGGAAAATTTCTTTGCTTCCAATTCTTGAAGAGAAACTGGAATACTCAACATTTGTCGAAAAACGAAATATTGCGTTTGGTAGAGCTCGTGTCGCGCAGGTAAATTCCATCACATGGTCCTTTTCCATGCGAAGTAGGAAAAAAATGCCACTCAGCTGCTAATATCTACTGTTGATGAATTTTTACAAACTTTTAGTAACGGTTCACCTAAATTATGACTACATCCATTTCGAGCAAATAAACAAGGAGAATTTTTAAATGCAAAACAAGTAAAATAATGAAAAATGAATGTATTGTTATTTGTGATTTTTCTAAGGACTATGCTTCCATAATTCAAAATTCCGTTCAAGGTATTTACTGGAATAATGATCAAGGGAAAATACATCCATTTTTAATACATTACAAAGGTGATGACAATTAATTGAAACTCAAAAGTTCTGTTTCTATGTCCGAATGTTTACGCCACGATGCTACTGCTGTTCATCTCTTTTAAAGACAGTTAGTAGACTACATAAAATATCATTTACAGTGCATTACCAAAATAATATATTTTCTTCAACACATGCATGAAAACCACGGGTTTTCGAGCGCGTGAAGCAAACCAGAAGTTGCTGTTTTCAGAGCCGGGGAAAAAACTGGGAAAAAAACTCCTAGCAGGGAGTCTCGTGCGCCTTCGGCACACTCGACCTTTGACTCGTTCGGTAAACATCGCGCTCAACAAAAAACGCCTGTGTCTATCCCTAGGTGCATAATATACTATAACGAGTATGCATGCATGTATGTATATATGTATATGTTTGTATGTATAAATGTATTTATGTATTCATGTCTAGACTTATGCGCGATAACTTTTTAAAAAATTAATCTACTAGATTGGCCTTTGGTTGACTTTCAAGTGTTCAAAACTGAATGTCAAGTTCGTTAGCCAGCTATTCTGAAAAAATTTTTAAATGCTAAAGAATTTTGAAAATTTCCAAATTCAGAAATACGAAGGAAAATGAGAATTTGGAGTCAGATAACGCACGATATGAAAAAACGTCGAGAAGAAGAAAAGGTTGATTGGAAGCGCTACAATATTATCATAACAATTTTTGAAGTTTCTCGGAAAATCAAAAATACCAATTTTGATCGATATGATAATAAATAGAAAATCTTATTTTGCGTTCAAACTATGCAAGATACGGAGAAATAAGAAAGACCCACAATTATGCAATCAAAAAGGATCTACAAATTTGGTATTCATTACTTTTTGATAGAAGAAGTGGTTTCCGTTTCGTTCATGAAAAACAAGAATGGAAATGAAAAAATTGAATTTTTGGATAAACTACACAAGCTCAGGAAAAAACAAAAAAATTTAAATTTTTCAGAAAAAAGTCTGCAAATGTGTCATCCTCTATTTTGTAACAGGATGCGTACTTCTCATTCCGATCCGCAAAAATATAACTTTCAGAATGAAGTAATGAAATTTTCGAAAAAATGACGAAAGGTGAGACAAGAAATCGATGGACAGAAGTTGTTCGCCCAAAAAGAATCTACAAATTTCTCTTTAATTATTTTTTTATGGATCTCGTAGTTTCAGTTTTATCGTAAAAAATGAATAATAACTGCAAAAATTTAATTTCTGGAAATACGATGCAACCTATAAAGGAAATGGAGCAACAAAACTTTTCTTCCTAAAAATAAGCTACAAATTTTGTAATCAATGCGCGTAGATTTGGTTTTAATCATAAAGATGCTGCTAAAAATGGACGAACTTCATTTTCTAAGATACAAAAAAGGTACAAGGTATTTAAAGTAATTTGATATACATTTAATATGTCAAAGTTGAAGATAGTTTCGAAAAGTTCGAGTTTTGAACAAATTTTAATCGATTGTGCAGCATGAGAAACGCGATAAGAATGTATACTGTGCCTTCTAAGGATAGCCCTCCGATAAACGGCCTTCCGAGAATGTTGCTCCTGTACGAGACGGTCCAAAGGGTTTGGAAAGAGGCACTCGTCACGCCCCATTCTCGCCCAGTACAATGCGTGTTTAGGTTGACGCACTCCTGATTATGATATCAAGGCTGTTGATAGCAATGCCACAAACCTCCCATTTTTCGAATTCCCTATGTATTCGTTAGAAGCTTTAACATTGGAAAATTTACAATCATCAAATAACAGTAGTCAACGTTTTGCTTCTTATTTTCAAAAGCTATGTACACAATTGTAGGGAAGTACAGAGACTGAGCGTGGAGCGTGACGTGAGATTTTCATCGATCGTGAAGCGCGAGATGCAACAGACGCGCGCCGTAGGTGCGCTCAAATTCGCGAGCCGCGCACGCATTACGCTATGAGAATGTAGTCACGAAGCGATTTTATTTTTGTTTCATTCATTATATTTCATTTCATTTCATTTCATTTTATTTCATCTTCATTTCATTTCATTTCATTTTATTTTATTTTAGATTAGATTTTTCACTCCATGTATACCCCTTCCGGGTTTTAACATGTATCTTCTCCCTTCCCACAGGAGATCGTCAGGCATTGAACTCTTCAACTCAAATCCCTTCCCGAAATCCCTAATAACCTCATTTGTCATAATAAGCCTCCAAGCAATGCCTGACGTACTCAATCCTTAAGTATTTTCAATCTTTGAAAACCCCTACCATCTGTAGCCGGATTTTTTATTTAAAACGCTCGCATTCGCCTGAACATTCGGTCAGAGGAGAGGAAAACTGCAGAAAACCAAAACTCCTGAGCGCAGGCGATTATCGACAGAAGAGTTTAGATGTAGACATTCGGTAGCATCGAATGCCTACACCGATCCTCTGGGTCAAATTCAAATCTCTCACTCGACAGTATTTAAACGTAGTGAAAACACCACTAAGCAAGAATCCCGAACAGTCACCTATCCGAGCGCTAACCGCGCTCAAACATGCTTGACATTCGAGATCATGCCCAAGTCGAGAATTACCACGCAGCTACTGCCGTCGGTCATTTTTTTATTTCATTTTATTTTATTTTATTTCATTTCATTTCATTTCATTTCATTTCATTTCATTTTATTTTATTTTATTTTATTTCAATTTATTTTATTTTATTTCATTTCATTTTATTACATTCTCATTCTGAATGAGAAGGTATTGGTTTTATGTGAAAATTGACTTTCGTCTGTCTGTCTGTCTGTCTGTAGTCTGTAGCCTGTAGTCTGTAGTCTGTAATCTGTGTACGCGATAACTTTCGAAAGAATTATCGGATTGGATTGCCCTTTGGCACACATCTTGAGGGACCGAAAAGACAGGATGAGT
>WSXT02126395.1:0-10147 GCA_011762715.2 Neuroterus valhalla
TCTCCCTCTCTCTCCCTCTCCCCTCCCTCTCCATCTCCCTCTCCCTCTCCCTCTCCCTCTAACACTCCCTCTCAACTCTATAAGCCGGAAAGCCAATCACCCGCTACTTGCGACTATAAAGACTCCATCAATTTTCCTCTGTTCCATGGATTTATGTAATACCTACACGTTCATGGAGTCCAAACCTGCTTTGGAATCCACAAGCAGTGCACCTTGTTTACCTCCTTTCTGACCCAAGTTCCTATCACTAGAGTACTTAGCACATACATGTTGTCTGGGGGCCCTATCCCTTGCTCACAAGGGGACCTTTAGGTCACCTAATTTTTGTTTTGGTCGATACTCTCCTCAGTGATAGGCACCTACTAGAGGTTGTCTGAGAAAAATCAAGAAGGCGCAATTTTGGACCATTTTCGAGAAAAATGAATTTGAAGAATTGCGAACGGATGGTCGTTGAGCCAGCGTGAATGTATTTGCATGCTCGATTCTCGCGTTCTGCACTTTCTTTTTCTTAAATGAAAAACTGTTTATTTATTCATTTCTTGATGATTTCTGATAAAATTGTCATTTTTAATGATTGTTTCCTAATTTCTTTTTAAATGAAAACTCTGTTCTAACTCTTTATTATCTTTCGTTTGCAAAGTAGAGTATTTTATTTTTAATAATTGATGGTTAAATTATTTGTTGAATTTATATTTTCTGTTTGAATTAGGAAATAATAGTTCAAAACGAGGATTGCAAAGTTCAGTACGAAATCTAAATGTTTTATGCAAATTTGAAAAAAACACAGGAATAGTCTCAGGAATAGTCTGTCTTGGGAATAGTCTCAGGAATGATAATAATCTTCAAAGATGCAATTTTCGTTTGAAGCACTTATTTTCTAATTTAAATGAAAAATATAAATACTACAAATAATAAAATAATTAATAATCTAACAGAAAATACACAACTTTCCAAAAGAGAGATGATTAATAAAGATAATAAATAATTAGTTTTGCATTTAAAAAAAGTGCAGACAGCGAGAATCGAGCGTGCAACCTTGCGACTATCAGCCAAGTGCTTTCCCAGGTGAGCTACCAGGTGCTTGCAAATACATTCACGCTAGCTCAACGACCATCCACTCGCAACTCTTCGAATGCATTTTTCTAGAAAATTGTTCAGAGTGGCGCCTTCCTCATTTTCCTTGGATAACCTCCAGTAGATGTCTATTACTGAGGAGAGTATAGACTAAAACAAAAATTAGGTGACCTGAAGCTCCCCTTATCAGTCTAGTTGTGTGATATACTGTCCTTTCCTTAATGTCTTTCACTGTCTTTTCAGACTCTTTCTAGACACTTCCGCGTAGACTTAAGATCCTACTGACATAAGTGTGATACTTCTTATTGTCCACCCACTTCTCATCTCCTTTCTTGAACAGAAATACTATTATTCATGTCTCACATTTCACCGGCCACCCTCCAATTTTCCAAACCTTATTTCGAATCCTCAATATCTCCCCTATTATCCCTCCTCCACCATATTTTAGTGTTCCCTTCCCCACACCATCCTTACCTGCCTTCTTTTATTGCAGCTTTCTCATTGCTTCATTGATCTATTCTTTATTTTCGTTATCCTCGCCCTCCACGACCATCCTTCTTGTTTCCCTCTTCAACCTATTCTTCACGCCTTATAAGAACCTGTTGAAATACTTCGTCAATTCTCTTATTTCTATCATTCCTTACTCCTCTTTCCCTGTTTATCACTTTTGATTCCAACCCCTCCCTTATCTATTGATCGACCTCTTCCATCTAATTTTCTTTCTTCCATTCTCTTCTCCAAAATTGTTTGATACTTTCCTCCATCTCGTCTCTTCTTTTCCTGCATTGATCACTGCCTAAACCTCTTCTGCTTCCTACCTTATTCTATCTGGTCTGATTTTTTCCTTCGCTTTATGAACCAATGTTTCGAGTTTCCCTAGCGTCGTGTCGTGTCACAGAAAAATGCTTGGAACCCCTCTCTTTGCCCACTTTCATTCCCGTTACCAGTTTTCACATTCTTTATTATGTATGGATGAGATCTATCACGGTATCCTCTTTGCCTGCAAAAGTCATTCTCCTCCTCACCTCCCTAAATCCTAATCTGCCCCTTTCAAACCAATTCTCCATTCCTTCCCCTCACAAACTTCTGTGTTGCTCTCCCTCCCTACCTTGGTTCTTCTCACCATAACCTCTTCAAAATTTTCTTCTCTCTTGTCCATTTTCTAATCTTTGGAAGATTAGCTCCTATTCTTGACACTATACTACCCATTCTCGTACCTTTTCAGTGTTCTTCTCATGCTTCTTGCGTCGTCCAACAGATTCTCTTTGGCAAGATACTTCTCAAGCCCTTCCAATTTTTTCCATCTCCAAAGGTCTAAGTCTTCACTATCACGTCCCACTTTTCCATCGCTTTCCAGGACCTTCTCTTATTACTTCTTCACCCTTCCACATTCCAAAAAGCTGCACTAATTTTTTTTCCTTCTTTCCCTTTCCCTCTTTTAGTCCCTCTTCTCTGACTTAGGACCCGCTTCTCTCCTCGTCACCCTTCCTTATTCTTTCCTTCTTCCATGCTTCGTTTCCTCTGCTCTCAACTATTCAACTATTCTCTCTTCGTTCTGATCCATACACTCCCATTTACTTATAACCTGTCTCTCCTCTTGACCCTGTTTCTCCTCTCTAGCGATGCTCTCTGCTTGATAATCGACTCCCTCTTCCTCTCCCTCCGTGTCAAGACATTAATTCTGTTGCTCCTCTCTGTCAGTCTTTTTCCCCTCATAATTTATCTCTTCCTCTCTTTACTCGCTATTTCTACTACGATCACACTCAATTTCCCTTCTATCTTTTCCTCAGCACCATCACCCCTCTTCTTCCGCCCTTGCCCCTATCGACTTCACCAGAATTTCTTCTTCGATATCTTTGCTTCCCAACTCAGTTCCTATCTTTAGCCCTTTAATAATCATATTCCTCTGTGTCTTTGCTTTATTCTTATCTTCTACTTGTACTTCTGTTCCGTTCCGCTGCGAACGAATTCTCTCATGTTCTTTGTTGGGCCCCTTTACAACTCTTTCTTCTTCTTCCTACTCATTACTTTCTTCCTCACACTTTTATCTTCGTACTCTCCTATCGATCAAGCTTCCATACCTCCTCTCTTTTCCATTCCTTACAAAACTTCTTCTCCTTGTTTCCTTGCTTCTCTTCCCTCCTTTCTCACACTATTAGGGACTTTCAATTAAATTGTTTATGTTTAATTTTCACATTAGGACTTGGCTGCGTGTTCGACAAAATGTGGCTCGTATTATGTATATTTGACAAAATTACACACATCATTACACACACTTCTGAGGATCTGACTTGGATCTTCAAATTCTCAGCTAACAATCCCAATGTCTCCCGTATAATTTTGTAACACTTTAGAGTCAAGTTCTGTGGCAGGATATCTGTCACCCAACTCTGCCTGAGAAGCCTTAAGGTCACTTCGGTCTTGGTGGTAAGGATTTATTACTAGTTCATGGCAGTGTGAATTGCAATGTTTCAGAGCGAAAGCATCCAGGATCATGGAAGATAAATTGGGAGTGTGAATTTGGACAGGTAAATGATTTTTGTTTGAAATTACCAAATGACCGTGAAAAATCTTAATGTAACCTGATATTGTTCGGAAATGGTCAATCCTATTCAAACTCTTTATCGATATCTGGCAGAAAACAAATGTTAGGAAGGAATCGTTTAAAAATTAGGAATCTTATTTGGAAATTATGAAGGCTTTTCAAGCTTCACATTCTTCTAACTACATCTCTATATTTTTCACGATTTGTAACCTTAACTTCAAGATAGAACTGTCAAAAAGTATGTATACTTCTTGGTTGCCAATTCATGGTGTAACCCTGGGTCTCTAAATGAAGAAAAAAACAAACTAATGAAGGAATCTGATGATTCGTTATTAGGGAGATTGAAAGCTCAGTATAAAACCCTTTCATAACCTCAAACTGTACACAACTTTTCTATCACTCAAAGCTAGTATAATATAACGGAAACTTATTTAAAATTGTGAATCTCCTTATTTATGTTTCAAATAACCGATTTTCAGCAATACACCATACCATTATTCCAATTTCCTACGTTACTGGAATTTGTCGATGAAATATATACCAATTTCCGATGTGGAATGATGGCATAATCCAAAACTGTTAACAAATCGTAAATTTTCTTAAAATCACCATATTTTCATTGAACTTTTCCATCTTATCCATCTTATCTGTAAGAAATTTGCATTTGGAAGTTTTATAATTTTCGTTTAAAATGACCAATTACCTGTAACCGAAAATTGTTAAAAAACTAAAGTATTCTCCGAATTATATTTTTTTTCTGGTAAAAAGTGGGGGGAGAAGATGGAATCGTTAGAAAATTTGAAATCTTATTCAAAGTCAAAAGATTCTCTGCAAAAAAGATTGACATTCTAGTGTAAGACTTTAACATAACCTCAAATTGTACACAATTTTCCAATCTACTGTAAAACTAGTATAGTGAAGCAAAAGATCATTTAAGACAGTAAATCTCCTTCGAAATTTCATTAATAATGTTTCAAATAACCGATTTTGAGTATAACACCTTAACGTTATCTCGAATTCCTACAAGATTTGAATTCGTCTATGAAATATATACTATTTCCGGTGTGAAATGATCACATAACATAAGATTGTCATCAAATTTTGAATCCTATTTGAATCCTAATATTTCTGATCAAACTTTTTCATTTAGTAAGTATGTTTCGAAATTACAAAATCCAGTCTCTTGAGCATTTGGAATTTCATTTCAAACCAAATGATTCTTTACCATGAAGATCGACATTTCGGTAGGAAACCTGTACATAACCTAAAATCGTACACAGTCTTTTAATCTTCTCTGAAACTAGCAGATTAAACAAAATTATCCAAAACTGTAAATATGATACATCTTTTAATTTTCGAAGGGACAGCAAAACAGAAATTCAAAATTTTTTGAATATTAATGAAGAATTTTCAATCTTTTTTGAACTGCAACGATTTCTTCTTAGAAATTTGTCATTCTGACTAACAACACTTCTACATTTTTGAATTGTTGCAGATGGTAAATTCCATCATTGAAAAAAAACCGCTGGATTCGGATCTAATAAGTCTTGTTTGAAAATACAAATTTCCATTAGGGAACGCTAAGATAACATAATATACTTCAAATGTTGTAGAAATGTTTCCAAATCAGATGATTTCCTCAATTACCAATTTCCGATTAGCGATACTGACATTTAATTTTTCTAAAATAATGAATCTCCCTATAAAACCTATGTTTTCGCGTTGTGAGAAATTACCCATTCCCTGTGGAAAATGATGACATAACCTGAAACAGTTTGCCAATTTTGGTAAAAGAATCTAAAACCATCGAATATTTGAAATCTGTTTTCGAATATTATCATGAATTATTCAATTATATCAAATTATTAAGAAATTATAAATCGTCTCCTCTTGAAGTTAAAATATTAATTCAAATTTTTGGCAAAAAAGCCATCGGAAAAGTTGGAGTTGTTTGAAGTTCTTAATTCCATAATTTCAAACAGGAATCTTCGGTTATGAATCTTGGGCTTTCCCTGAAAAATGTGAAATTCAGGTCAAATATATCCAACATAACCTAAAACTGTTGAAAATTGTAAATATACCTTAAATCTTGATAATTTGATATAAAAAATACCTCATTTTTTGGTGATGGATTCTGAATAACTCAACCTATAATTTTTGGAAATAGGGAACATTGTCAAAGGCTTTTGTTTGATGATTCTTGTTCAATGATTCTTTTTGATGATTTTTTTTTAATGAATTTTATTTTCAAATGATTGTCTGGTTTCAAAGATATATCTTATAATCTTTTTAAATTGGATTTTGAGATTTCTTTTACCGACGTTTATCGACACCCTGTGCATCCGAAGGTTCGTGTCCCTGCTGAATATAAAACTTCAAGATCATGGTGATCCTTGGATGTTCTTGCACCTCAGAAACAAGTTTCCTTTAATGTCCAGATTGAACTTTTGAAGCCTTTAGATTTAGTACGGTCATGAACCCTCAAATACTTTCGATGTCGGTAAATGACGGTAATAGAAATCTTGACCCAGAAAAAGACTGGACCTCACTCAGTTTCGATTGAAGCGCATTTTTCTTGAAATTTCCTTCACCTTTAGGAATAACCTAACCCTAGAGAGTAACTGGAAGTGGTTTGTTGCGTGTTTCGTCGATCCTAGCACGTAACCACGTTGCCAAGCGAGCTTAATCCAATATTTGCTGGCATCAAACAACCTTCTTCGACAAACCATGCTAAGACTTGATAAGAAGGTTTCGCCAGACGAAGGAACTTTCTGAACGAAGTGAATCGGGAGCTGCCTCCTTACTCTTCCTTTTCTCACTTTTCGGCTTCAGCTATTCTCATTATTCCCCGCTCTTTTTGTTTTATTTTTCTTCTCCTCTTTATATACCTATGTTTATATTTTCCTTTCTTCGAACTACCTCATTCTTCATATTTAATTCATATAGCTTTTTCATCTCCTTTATCCATCTTCCTTCTAGTCTCCCCTTCCCTGGAATTTTCTGAACATCCTCTTGATACCCTTCCCTCTCCTCTTTTCAACCTATGCAACATCCCCTTAAATGCTCTCACGTATTACCTACTCATCTATGTACTATGCGTTTTCTTTTGCCTTCCTTTCTACAATAGATGAATTTTTTCATTACGTTTCCTGCTCTTTATCTAGGTATTCTTTTCATCCCACTTTTCCCGAACTCATCTCTAATACCTTGACAATCCTTTTCTCTCTTTGTAACTTTACAGTTTTCATTTTATCCTTATTTTGCTTTCGATTTTTATCATTTCTAATAATCTATCACCTGCCTTCCTCTACCGCCTTTTTCCAATTTCTTATAGTCCTTCTTTCTTCCTCTTTTTTTTTCCTTTGTTCATACCTTTTTCCCGAATTATCTCTTCGAATCCATTTACTATGTGTCTCCTTCAAACTATGGATTTTCTCCCTCTTCCATCCCCATCTTCTTATCTTAAAGTCTAATTGAAAAACAGGTCTCTCTTCCCTCTCTCTGAACTTTTTAACCTTCATAACCATAAGCCCATAACCATGACAACGATGACCGCGTAATTAAACCTCTCATCCTTCCTAGCCTATCATCATTTTCTCTTCATCTCTTCTCTCAGATCTATAAAGAATATATTGAACAGCAGCCATGGAAAATAATTCTCCTTTGCGCCTTTACCCAACCAAAATGTATTTTTCACTCCTTCTCTAAACCTAACTTTACTTTTCGTGTCTCTAAGGATTTCTGCTACGATTTCACGCAAACCTTCCTATATGCTCTCTTTTCCATAGCACTATCTTAAGTATATCTGTCATATTTTCTTAAATTCTCCTGATTCTTACTTTTGTTATATATATATATATTTGAGTACGTGAAACTATCCTTCTACCTTGGTAAATTCTTTCGGATTCCTCTTTTATTTCTGAACAAACTCTTGTCACTCTTTCGATTCTTCCTCTTATATCACGGGACATTACTCAAGATTTCATCTATAATTTATTGTTGCCTTCCCTTATTCAATGACCCTGTTGCTCTCGCTATACCTCGCACTATGATATCCTTCAATTTTTCTCTTTCTACTCTTCTCTTCCTCCTTTTCCTATTTTATTTTTCTTCCCTCCTAATATTTATTCGGAGAATGTTTTTTGATACTAACAGTTCCGTCTTCTAATTCACTAATTCACTAATTCCCTCTTTTTCCTGTCTATTATTCTTTTTTTTCGCACGTAACTAACTATGCTATCCCTCTTATTTCTGTATTTTTCTGCACATACCGTTTAATCACTCTTTTCCTTTTTTTCATTCCTCACGTGTTTTTTCTAGAGTTTTTTAGCCCTGAATCGGAACATATATGGTTTAAGTTAAGTATCTTCCCGTCGTATAAAGAAAGGGAAGTAGAGAAAAGAAAGAGAATGTGTGAGAAAAAGGAGTCAAAAAAATAGGTAGAAGAGAAGGGTCATGTGAAGCAAGGTGGAAATTTTTAGTGGAGGATAGGAAGATGAGAGGAAGGGTTGATGAGGGGAAGCGAAGTGTTAAGAGGAAAGAAGATACGAGGGCAAGGGAAGAGGAGATTGAAGGGAAGGGGATAAGAGTTCCAACGGTGTTATCGAAGACTTACGGCTTCAAAACCCTTTTTGTTGTAGGTGACTGCTGCCGCAATTTACCAATTTTTTTCCTCGCATTTCTAAACAATAAGTATTCATCGAAAATTTCTTGGTTCTGGGAATCATCCAAAATTACTTTTTTGAGTTCTTACTTCGCAATTAACATAAGAAATGCAGAGTATAGTGGAACAATTTAGTATAAGGAAGTAATACAAGAGGAAGAAATAATGACGGTCAGTTCGGGGTGGAGAGAAGATAAGAGGTGGAAGTGGATAGTAGAGGAACTTTCCGTAGACTGTCTCCTTGATTCACGAATTTTTCCCTTCACCATTTATCAATCAATGACTATTTTAAGCTCCTATATCGTAATTATCATTAGGAATGAGAAGCAAGCTAAAGGGAGGTAGAGATAAGAGGCCAATTTTCTCCTTAACTGCAATTTCGCAATAAACATTAGAAATGAGGAGGAAGGTGGGGTGGTTTAGTAGAAGAGAGGAAGATGTGAGGAAGAGGTGATGACGAGGGGTGCGGGTAAAGGGGGATTAGTAATGGCAGGATAGTTGAGAGGGGAACGGGAGGAATGGAGAAGGGGATTGAAGTGGATTCAGGAAAGTTTTGAAGTACTTCATCAACGATTTAGTAGGTGACTGCCAAGAATTCGCGGAAAATCCCGTAGCCTTTGAAATCATCTGAAATTACTAATTTGGACTCCAGTTCTGCAACCGACATAAGATGGGAGGAGCAAGGTGGAGAAATTTGGTGGAAGCAAGGAAGATAAGGGAAAGGGTTAATGAGACAGAATGTGGAGTGGAGAAGGGATAAGAGTCAAGATTAGAGTGGAGAGGGGAGAAGAGTAGGAAAAGGGAGTAAGTACAAAGAGGGGATCAGAGGGGTGGAGACTCAGCTCCTTTTTTGGAATAATTATAAGAAATGAGGATCAAGGTGGGGTGGTTTAGTGAAAGGATACGTGGATATGTGAAGAAGGGAATGATGAGGAGAATTCGGGAAGGGGGGTGGGTAGTGGAAGTATTGTGGAGAGAGGAACGGAGGAAAGGGGAAAAGGGGAATAGATTGGAGTGGATGGGAGGAAAGTTTCGAAATACTTCATTAACGACTCAGTTGGCAACTGCCGCCTACATAACCCAATCTTTCTCTTCACATTCTAACTACACATGAATTCAAGAAGGTGGGGATATTGAGTGGAAGAAAAGGGTTAATCAGGCGGAGTCTGGGGCAGAGAAGTGATGGAAGTCAGAAGTAAAGAGGAGAGGGTAAAGAGGGAAATGGAAAAGAGGGAAAGGTAATGGAGGAGATTAAAGAGGAGGGGACTCTCCTCGTAGGTGACGGCCGCCATATTCACCAGTTTTTCCCCTTACATTCTCATTCCAAAAGTATTCGAGAACAATCTCGTAGCCTCTTGAATCATCCAAAATGATAATTTCGGGCTCTTTTTTGCAACAAACTTAAGAAATGAGGAGCAAGGTGGGTTGGTTTAGTGGAAGGAGGGAATATGTAGGGATGGGTTAATGAGCGGAATGCAGGGCAAGGGGGTTGAGTAGTGGAAGCATAGTGGAAGGGGGAATCGGCTCGGGGATTAAGGCTCTTGTCTTGCGATGAACATTAGTTATGAGGAGGAAGGTAGGCATATATAAAGTAAGGAAGGAGGGTAAGAGAAACAGTTAATGAGGGGGAGAGTGGGGTGAAGGCGGGATTGAAGTCAGGAGTTGAGAGTAGAAGGAGAAGAAGGGGAGGGAAAAGAGGGGAAGGTAATGGAATTCACGACTAAGTAGGCTACAAAACCCTTTTTTCGTAGGCGGCGGCCCCCTAGCTTCACCACTTCTCCTCCTCCCCCCCCCCCCCCAAATTATATTTCCTAATTTTTAAATTAAAAAACTTACATCCCACAGGGGTTTCTGGAAATTGTACC
>WSXT02126406.1:0-10816 GCA_011762715.2 Neuroterus valhalla
GATTATATTTCTCTTTCTATAGCTTGTTGAATGTTATGCGCGCCACTACAGCCGCTTCTCCCCTATATTAGAGATTTTTTACAAAAATAAAAACGGTTTGTAATAGATACCCTTGATGAGGAGAACAGTGTGTTCTTGAAACGTTGGAACTGCATTTTTAATAAAACTTGTCTGATAGAGTTGGAGGATTAATTACAAAAATTTGTTGTTGTTTGCACCTTCCTTTTATCAATAAGTTAAATATTATTATGGATTCCAGATAGAAATGTATAGTTCGGCCCTAAATGTTTAGGTTGGAGCTTTGACTGCTGTAATGTAACACTGTCTACCTTTACAGAATTTTCCGTAAGACCGACCCCTTTCTAGCTCATTCAGTGCAGAACTTGACTAAGTGAGTCTTGCGGAAAATTCCATAACGCTTTTCAGCGCCTCGATGTGAAGGCTATTTAAGGCTATGCCCGAATCGCTTAATAAAACGAGACTCTAGGGTATTCTTGAATTTTTACATTTTTTTACTGTTTAAGAAATGAGTTGCCCTGAGAAAATAAGCAGGAAATGGCCATTCCACAGATTCGTCGTTTCAAACGCCATTTCACCAGAATGGTAGTAAGTGGCACTGGGGGATAGAAGTCAAGAACCCCTGAGAAAACTCTGAGGAAAATGAGATATAAAGAGAGATAAGAGGAACAACGAGAGTGAATGAGGAAAAAACAAAACTAGAGCAAAGGAAAGTTATAGTGTATTCATACAATTATGACACGACTCGAATGCTAAACACACACAAACTTACACACGATCACACACTCACACTAATACCAAAGAAATATCTTAAGAGTTAAAGTCTACCTCACTTACCTTGAATTTTATTTCGAAAAATAATACGAATGAAAAATTTCAGTTCAGAACGAATAATGTAATTTTTGCGACGAATATCGATATTATAATCTAGTGTTGTCCTATTTGTGTAAAGATTGGCTACACTTTAGGGAAATTAGTTGAAAATTACGATATATTTTTTGCCTGACAGTTGGTAGACACTAGAAAAAAAGTGGGGAAATCGCAAACTAGGGAAATTATCAGCTGTTTTTCGATTGATATATTCACAAGCAATGACTTTCCGAAAAATTTTTCAATTTTTTTTCATCAAAATTTTTTTGACATTACGAAAATGAATTCACATTCTCATCATAATGAGAAGGTATTGGTTTTATGTGAAAATTGACTTTCGCTGAATTTTTGAAATCTCCACGTTTTGAGACCTCCTGATTTGGAAAAAGCAGTTTTTACGTTGGTGTCTTTCTGTCTGTCTGTCGTCGTCGTCGTCGTCGTCGAATGTATACTCGATAACTTTTGAAAGAATGATCATATTGGATTGTGCTTTGGCACACTTTTTCAAACCCGGAAAAGAAAGGACGATAAAAGAAATTAATGTACATACTTCAATCTAAAAACTCGAAGATAATGTTTGACTGTGTTTTGAAATATAAAATTATAAATGATGAATAATACAAGCCTTCTAAATAATAATCAAAATGATCAAACTTTATAGAAACAGCTGTCAATCTACATAATTAAGCATTCGATTTCGTTTATTAAATTATATCGAGATGTAACACTTTTCCATTAATTTCGAACTGCGATATCCCTTTTTCATCTGTTTCCAAATTGAAAAATAAATTCCTGTATTTTGTTGTATAATTTTTCTCATGCATCATTTATTAATAACAATCATTGCAATATTTAATGCAATATATGCCATAGTCGAAAAACTAGTTTCCGTCCGTATGCTGAAGTTAAGCAGCGTTGAACGCGGCTAGTACTGGGATGGGTGGCCGTCCGGGAATAACGCGTGCTGTTGGCATGTTGACAGGAAACTGACGCCTTTCACAACTCAGGGTTTTAATCTTTCTTTTTCTCACTTGATCCGTATCACCGATTGACATAAAAACCTTAGTAACGCAGTACCATTTTAATGGTTTTCAAAATGGTGGCATGCATTTCATCAATTCATTCGCTGACCGCAAGGGAACAAGATTTAAAAAAAAACGATTAATTTGTATTGTAAACTTTAAAAGAGAATATTTCAAAAAATAATCCCAAATATAAACTGTTGTTCTGTAATTCTATTTAGAGGAAATTGTTATCCGTGTGATTTATAAATAGCATGCTTTAAAAACAAAGAAAAGGTTAGGGGGGATATTTCAAGACATTTTCTCGCCACACGGAAAGGGAAATGGTACGTCTGCGCCCTCCGCACTGAGTCGGTCATCTGCTCTGATGCGTGCACGCCTGAATGCTTATTTCGGGCAGCAAGACGGCGCTAGTGTTGTCTCAATGCGCGCCAAACTCTTCCGGCGGATAATCCGCCGAGATCTTGGACCGTTTTCAAACCATCGTCTCCCTCGGAGTCCGAGTGTTCAGACTTGGGCGGATTATCCGCCGATCACTCGAGCGCGTGAACGAACGAGTTGACTTGCAGCGCCACACGCCGAGAAGACGGGCATTTAGGCGTCCACGCATCAGAGCAGAGGACCATCTCGCGCGCAGACACACCATTTCCTTTTCCGTGCACCGGCCAAAAAACACCATGCAAAAACTTTCTTTTAAAGGTATGAAATTTTTTATTCATAAATCAAAAAGAACAATTTCATTCCTGCTAAACTAAATCTAAAAAAATATATTTTTTGAGTGGATAAAAAGGCACAACTACTAGAAATACAAAAAATGTGGCATTTCCATACGATCCTTATCTTCGATTGGGTGGCAGTTTTGAACTGCATCTTAAATTGGCATTTTTAATCATACCCTCATCGGCAAATTTATTATATTTTTTCAAAATAAAAAAAAATGAAATTACTAGAAATTTTGATATTTGCAATTTGAACAAGTTCCTAATCACGTATTGGGTTTCGAACTCAACACTACATACGTGGCAATAAATAAAACAATCGCAAACTCTTTGCAAAATCATTAAATTTTTTCTCATTGAGCCATACCTAAAAACAATCGATAATCAACAAATATAAAGAACTGCATGTAGCATACAAACAGTGAGGTTGCAAACTTGCGTATTTGAATCATTATGCAAGTTTGCAACTTTATTTCAATTTTTCCCTCAAAGTTATAAACAAAACTTCAGTTTATTCATAAATAAACATGTTCCGGACATTCAAATTGGTTGCAAATTCAAATTTCGTATTGGCGGACTAAATTCAATGTAACTGTTCCATTTGCGGAAATATTTAATTTTTTCTCGAGCGTCTATTCAACAGAATATGTAACTGCAAAGTTTCAAAAACATTGCATCTAATGTCAAATTTTGACTCTAATTCAGCTCTGCTTACTGGCCTATTAATTACGCATTCAAAGTCTTTCAATTTGAATTTGAATACTTTTCAATCCGTATCTATCAAGTATGAACATTTCTGAAATAACCTCTGATTTATAACATTTCAAAAAAAAAAACGTTCAAGATTGTATAACCTCATACAAGGGAAGAAAATAAAATACATTACATTATACAATTGGGAATTTGAAATGTGCATTGAATCAGAAATTACATAATTTAAATTCCTATCATTTTGAAATTATAGTCTCTTCAAAAAGGTTCGATCATAAAATCAGAGATTGATATACTTCGGAATCATTCATTTTTCAACTCTTTCGTTTAGAACATATTCAATTTAAAACCCTTCCAAATTAAAATTATTCAACAGAAAAAAATTTAGAATACATGCAAACAATTACTTTCAAATAAACAAATAATATTTATCTCAAAAATATTCCATTTGAAATTTCTGGCTCTTCAGCTCAGAGTCTAGATTATACTTCATTTCGTTCACTGGGGACGTATGTTCCAGTGCTTCTTTTATTCTCCACCTCATCTGTTTCTTCATACTGTATTTTCCTGTATATAGTATCTAAGAGCAGTATATGGAAATGTTGGCTGCTACTATAAGAACGCCCTGACTCAACTTCACAGAGAATCCTCTAGGAGTAGAGAAAAGGGTCAAGAATCCTTTGCTCCTTGCTGGAAAGGCACACACGTTTATTTGCCACGGATTGGATATAAGCGTTAGTGTGAGGCAATATATGCATGTTGAGACCAAGCAGCTCCTATAAAAGTCTATGAGACAGACATACTGTCCACAATATCTGGCATATTGCTCGACCTCGTCCTCTCGTTCTTATTTAATACGTGAGGGAGAGAAGCGTATTAGGTGTGCTGAGGAAAAATGATAAGCTCAGCTTTAAACTTTAAAAGAACAAGCGGTTTTTTAGGTGAACTCAATTATACTCAAAAAATGATGGTTACACGGAATAGTTGATCGAGGATTTCCTCCTCAATGTTTCAAAAATGATATTTGAATCCCTGCACGGAGAAACTCAAACACCATTGATTCTTGGGTTTGACACGAATCACTCGTGTTGGGCGTGAGAAAAGCGTCCAGACACCACTGCACGCTACGTAAGCACCATTTAATAATGTCCACGCACGATTTATAAGTGTTCACGCACTGGCCAGAGATGTCTTACGCAATAAAGGTAAAAACACGACTGAGTCGTTCGTGCGCGTCACTGGCCATAGTCTACGCACCAATAGTTAGTGCGTGCGCGGCACTCACCGATGTGCGAATCTTTCAAAGAATCGCGCCGACCCGCATGAAGTTTTTTGCCCTAAAGTCTCATAGGCATCAGCTGTCACATTGGCAATTTGCAAAACAATAAAGAATCACGCCAATGCTCATGAGACTTTAGGGCGAAAAACTTCATGCGGGCCAGCGCGATTCTTAAAAAGATTCGCACGTCGGTGTGTGCCGCGCACGCACTAATTATTGGTGCGAAGACTATGACCAGTGACGCGCACGAACGACTCAGTCGTTTCATGATTTTTTCCAGCAAACATCAACCATTGGTGTTTGGGTTTCTCGGTGTATAAAGAGTTTTCAGCTTTACTCTGCTGGACAGTAAGGAAGTGGACTGCCCTACCGAATGTTCTGTTCAAAGTATAGATACTCATTCCATTTGCAGGGCTGCAATCAGTCACTTAAGTCACTTCTAGTCACTTTAAATTCCCAAGTCACTTTTTAATCACTTTCTTGAGAAACAGTCACTATAAGTGACTTTATTTATAAAGTCACTATAAATCACTTTTTTACATGAAGAGTTCATATTGGAATTTTCGAATATTTTAGACTCCACCCCATAATTACTAATAATTACACTCTCCTTTTCATAGAATTCTGAATTCTATTTGGTATTGAAGTTTTAAGTTATTTAAGTTCGTGATTTTCCTGTTTTCTAGTTCCTATCGTTAATCATTGTGGAATATTATAAGGCATTCGTGTTGATATTTCTTCAGCTTGTTTAACTGGATTAAAATTTTTTTAAATTGTAAAATTTATTCTGGACCTTGGTATCTACCCCCAAATCCAGTACTAGAATTTCATATAATCTTGTCAACGCAAAGCGGTTAAAAATATGTGTATTTGAATTGAAATTTGGAAGTTGTTGAATGTTTTTATGGACATAACATGGGGACTTTTCCGACGAGCGTATGTTTCCAGGAAAAGTCGTAGGCGAGCGCGGCAGATTTTTTCTCATTTCTCTAAAATAATAACCGGACCAGTAATCGATGAAATTACCATCTCAAATTAATTTAATAATTACCCTGGTTGAAAAAATAACATCTTTTATTCTAAATTAAAAATCAGATTCGATCATTAATTCAGAAAAGACTAAGTCTAAAATCACACAGGACGAGAGAGACGTAGATTCGCGTCCTCCTGTGGAAGTAGGAGAAGTGAGAGAATGTCTGTCGTGTGCCACGGTAGCGCAATTGGTTAACGCCTCACTCATGAATAGTGGCGATCCCGGTTCAAATACGGACCGCGGCAGATTTTTACTCATCTCTCTAAAACGATTCCCGGACCAGTGATCGATAAAATTACCATCCTAAAATATTTCAATTATAACCCTAGTCGGGAAAACAACATCTTTCATTCTAGATTCAATTAAAACTATGGCTCGTGCTCTTTTTCTTAGATTCCTCCAAAATATCCTTTGCTGGATTGTTTTCGAAGGTTGATGAATGTTTTTCTTCATCTTCACTTAACTTCTCTTGCGTCTTCCCTTCAGCAGCTATTGTTTTAGATCCTTTTCTTATATTAAATATATTATAGTCAACGGCAGGAAGATCAAAGGGATATGGGTAATTCTTCGAATACAGGGAACTTTTGAAGAAAGTAAAATTTTTTTAGAAAATATTTCAAACATTTGAAGGGTTCCAGGGCATAGCCGTGTAAGTGCCATTTTTTTGAAAACACGTTTTATTGGCCTGATAATTCTCTAAAATTTTACTGCACATTGTCGTGAGAGGATATATCAAAATTCAACCGGAAGTGAGTTTTTAAAATTCGTGGTTTTCCATAACCGTGTAAGTGCCATGGGCCCACCTGCGCGATACTCATGCGCATTCGTCTTCAACGCAGTCTGCTTAGTCGCGTTAATTCACGTATTACCGGTCGATTTTTTTACCATTTTACTGTGCCTGGGCCTTCTAGAGAAACCAAGGCTGTTCGTAAACTTGAAAGAAATAATAGGACAGATTATAAGACCGAGAAAAATTATCTTTCTGTTGTTAATTACATTTTTTTTCTACAAATAGTTACAAAATATAAATAGAGAAAATATTTCATATAAAAATAACACTGTAGTATTGGAAAATCAATTTTTTTTTTTTTTGGAATGATTTTTCAAACTTATTTCTTCACTTTCCAGCCTTCTATTCGTCTTGGAATATGTTTTTAAAAATTTAAACCTACGTTTTATGTTAACCTGGGTATAAGAAAAGAAAGAAAATTTGGATGGACTTGAACGGTTTCGACCGCAGTCGATTTTTGAGGTTATTTATCTCGAGAGGTATTAACTTTTTCAAAATTATGTTTATTGAGATCTGTAGAGCTCCATCAAATCTCGAATGTACTTTCTCGTTTTCTTTTTCTTTTAAAAATTCGATTTGAAGTAAAAATTGAAAATTTTTTCTTTGTAAATATCATGATTTAGTTAAATTATATCATTCACATTTTTATAATACCAAATATTAATAATTTTTGGATATTCTAAATTTTTTTCAGTCGTAACAACCGACACCGATACAAAATATACAATTGCTACTATTTTGTGTTAACATGAATTTCCTGAATAAAAATGTATCGTTTACAGTTTATAATTATTTACAACAAATGTGACGCGCTCTGAAGAAAGGGACCTAAGAGCGAAAACGCTGATTTTAGAGGAGAAGGAAAAGAACAGGCGAGAGCTGGACAGGCTCCAGCTGGAACGGCTGTTTTTAAATTGCAACAGCTAAAAAAATACTCAACGAAAAAATGTTCTGTTTGCGAATAACTTAAAAGCAACCCTTACTTAATATAAGACGACCATAATCCTGGAATCAATTTTTTTGCTCTTAGGTCGCTTTCTTCGGAGCGCGTCAGAAATAATAAATTCATCTTTATAACAAAGGTTTTTAGAGATTAAACATATAAGCTTCCTCTTACGACAGAATATTTTCGAATTGTCTGTGACTTCTGCTTGATTATCTATGTTTAATTTATTTATCAGCTTTTTCGAAAGAGTTTTTTATTACCTTTTTCACGACTTTACTTGCCGTTACAGGTCTTTTTTCTCTCCGTGATCTTTCCTCTTCTTTTGAAAAATATAATTTTACATAGTGCTTGAAGAACTTTCAAATTCATGATTGAACACCACTTTTTTGAAAATATAATTATATATATTTTTATATGTAATAAAATTAATAAATAAATAGCATTTCCATGATACACAGTTTTCACGAATTTCAATCAGATTTATCAATAAGATTTCCATAAAACATGTAAATACAATGACAAACGTTTAACTTCTAACTGAATGTAAGTAAATAAATAGCAACCGTTTATGCAACTTAAAGCTAGATAAAGTTAGATTATATAAACCTAACCTCTAATAATCTGTCAAACTAAATCCAGGATAGTAAGAGGTCAAACAGTTCCCAAATGAGAAGAATATTTTTCTAGTTTTGATTAGAAAAATCATGTTCTTTGTTTATTTCGGTGCTTTTATTACTTAAACAAAATAATTCGTAAAAAAAACTCCGTTCTCATTCCTTTTCTTCAAAAGTTTCTCGGAGAGGCACAGTTTAATGTCGGACCGCCCCTGATAAGCTGAAAGAAGTGTTACGTCGATGGAGTTTACGTCGATGGAAAACAACACAAAAAGTGTTGCTAAAGTTTTAATGATCAATGGACTGGAAAATCCTTCCACGGTTCATTTTCCGACATTCAGATTTATATTTTTATCCTTTCTTCATTAAATTTTGTAAGCAAATATAGAACTAATGGTTGATTACGTCGATGGATACTAATAAAAATACGCAAGGTTCCCGCAGACTTTCTTCAATTTGCGAAGGGAGCTCTCGATTTTCACGCTCAAAGTTTGCAGGAATAAGTAGTAAGAGGTTTTTTCTTCAATTTCACTCCAAAAGTTGTCCCGAAAAGGTATTTCCTTAATTATTAAATTAATAATAAATTAATAATAATAAATTAATAATAAATAAATAAATTAATAATAAGTTAATTGTCAAAAGTTGTTCTAAAAGAATACTGAATGCAAACTGTTTTATGAATTCTGTTTGAGTTTGTTCGTATTTACCACCACACCTTCTTAACATTTTGAGCCAACGTGGTGACTACTTAATTCTGTTTGCCTCTCGAGCGAGAAGAAACTATCATGGACAGGGCTGGAATAATTTCACCGTCGCTCGAACGCTTTTAACACAACGCCTCGAACCGAGATTCAGGTTTTACTTTTCCTCGCTATATATTATAATGAAAAAGGCAAACCGTGGAGCCGGACAGAAAATGATAGCGAAGAGAGGAAAGCGGAGAAATGGCTGTCTGCTGCCACGAGGTAAAGTACACACTTGGAGGATCTCTGAAAACACAGCTTTCCGGAGTAGTTGTACGTACATGTTTGAAATACATTCGCATGTTCCTTCACTTTATCTTGTTGCAAAATGTTCTACAAAAATAGCCTCCATTGTGTTCCTTATTCATCTTTTCACGTAAGTAGAAGAATATGTGTTTTTTTTTCATCTCAATCAGGTATACTTTATTCAAATTTCGAAATCCCATTTTTACCTATCTAAAATAAGGAGGTCCCAAAATTCATTAGAAAATTTTTTTCTCGAATTTTTATGCAAAACGCCCGGAAATTTGTTCGACTCCACAAAAAAGAAAATGCATTTTTTCAAAAATAATATTTAGAGGTGGCACACAGTGGTTCAGATAGGCAAAAAGGCGATCAAAAGTCCAAAAATCGACTCAATTTTTTTGAGGAAATATTAAGCAGTTTCATTTTTTCAATGTTTCATCTACATGGAAATATAAAAAAAATTGGAAAATATTATTTTCAGCAATTTTTTTGGTTTCAATGTTCAACATTTCGAGAAATCGCTCGCAACACCAAAAACATACCTTAACTTCAGGAAGTGCTGTATTAAAACCAATAGATAATTTTCGGTAAACGTTTATATGAATTTAAAGTTTAACCTTTACCTTTTTCAATACATTTATTTTCATCCAAAGAACAAGAATATTATGCATTACAGTTCCATGAAACAACATTTGTCATTCTAATAACAATTTTTATAAACAAATTCACTTATTTGGCATATCTATGCTTCGAAAATTTTTTTTTTCTGTTGAACTATTTATTTCGATCTGAACAACAAGAATATTACGCATAAAAGTTCCATGAAACACAACAATTCTACTTATTTGGGATGTTTGTGGTTCAAAAAATTTTCTTTTCTGTGGAATAATTTATTTTCACGTGAAGAACGAGAATGATGCACATTAGAGTTCTATGAAACAAAATTTGTCAGTGTTATAAACAATCTTTATATACAAATTCAGTTGTTTGGCATTTATGAAAAAATGCATTTTTTATGAACGGGTATAACGTAACAGATTAAATATGGATAAGAAATATGGAATTAGATATTCAAAAAACCATTTTGAACAAATTTTGTACAATAAGAAATTTTTCCAACAAATTTTTTCAGCATAAAAGATTTCCTATTTTTAATTCCGCGATTTTCATGGCATATTCAAAGTCACCAACATAAACATTGTTCCAATAATGGATTTAATGATGTTTAGTATGCGTTGGTTGCCATATTAGGTCCGCCATTTTTAATTTTGGAATTTCAACAAAGAATTTGGAATAAGGGATCAAAATAATATGTAAAAAATAAATTTATTGTAAATCCCATAACTTTTCGACTCTTGATCACCTTTTCGTTGATCTGAACCATTGTGTGGCGCAAGCCCTATGAAGTTTAATACGTATTTCCCATAAGAAAAAAATACGTTTTTGTAAATTTTATTCAGAATTCTCAATGTTAGGTGGATCGAGTTCGAAATTCACCATTTGTCTTCACAATTAGGCGCAGAATGTGATTAAATATCACTTTTCAAATATCACCCCTATAAGTCTGTTTTATAGGGTCCCAAAAAAAACCCATAAGTGAAAAATGTGTTTTTCGAGTTTTTGGAGCTTATTATGGTACTTTTGCAGTTTTTCAACGCAGATTGTTTAAAATACATGAAACACTACTGTATAATGATAAGGAGATGTTTATTTACATTATGTAAACAATTTATTATTGTTTTTATCAATTTTATCTCAGAAAAGAGTTAGAAAGGCAAGGTTTTTTCTGAATTTTTCAACTTATTTTCAAAGGTTTAGTCGAAAA
>WSXT02126417.1:0-10815 GCA_011762715.2 Neuroterus valhalla
TGGCGGTCTCGGGTAGATGAGGCAATGAACTTTCGAGTTCCAAATGCTGATAAATAATAAAAATAATAATAATAATACATTTCTATTCTCTTCTTCTTTTATTCCTTAATCTTCCCGGGGACTCCAACAGTAAACTCTGAATTAAAAAATTTTAATTTTTTCTATTTTCTTATTCCTCACTATTCTAGGAGTTTCAATTAGCAATCCCTAAATTAAGAAGAATTTCATTCAATTATTTGTTTTGTTACTCTTTTTTCTTTCTATTAACCTTTCCGGAGATTCTAACATCAATGTCTTCTTTTATATTTTAAAATTTCTCATTATTCCATTTCCATTATTCCATTATTATTATTATAAATTTTTAAATTATTCCTTATTCTTTGAGACTCCAACAGCAATCTCTAAATTTTTCAAATTTTTCTGAAAAAAATGTAATCATTATAATTTTTTCCGATTTCTAAACCTTCTGAGAGACTCCAACAGCAATCTTTTAATTATTATTTATTTATTATTTATCAAAAAAATTTTGTTTCCTTCTTCTGCTATTCCTAAACCTTTCCGGAAACTCCGAAAGCAATCTCTGAATTGAAATATTTCTCTCTTTTTTCTTTTTAATTTTCTTATTCCTCAACATTCTAGGAGTTTCCAGCGGCAATCCCTGAATTTTTTAATTTTTATTTTTTTAATTTTTTAATTTTTATTTTTTTTGTTCCTTCTTTTTTCCAACAAACCTTTCCAGGGATTCAAACAGCAATGTTTCATTTTATTTTTTCATTTTTTTTTCTATCCCTTAACTTTCTCTGAGACTCCAACATCAATCTATGGATTTTTCGAATTTTTTTGGAAAAAATGTAATTATTATATATTTTTTTATTTCTAAACCTTCTGAGGGACTCCAACCACAATCTCTGAAATCAAACAAATTTTTTATTCATTTATTTAATTCTTTTTAACCTAATTTATTCATAATTTTTCAATTAATTATTTTCTTTTCAAATATAAATCAATATAATTCACTATTCATTTATGATAAAAAAAATTGGATTTAGGACGTGTTTCATCAAAAAATGATCAATGTATATTTTTCACGCCTTTTTAAACTAAACAATTTCCTTGCTTTGTAGCGTGCCTTGTTTAGCTGATTATTTGAATTTGGATTCTTCAAAAGCATTTGCGAGATTCGAAAGGGAATCGCATGAACTTTTTTTTGATTTTGTTTAATGTTTATTAACATCTCCCCTTTACAGCTCTTATAAAACACAATTAATCAAATCCTTTTTTAGAAAATTTTCACAAGTGTACCCATTTGAACATGATACAGGGAAATAACATTTATATCTGTAGTAAATTTATATTTCTTCATCTGGAGTAAACTTATATATTGAATAACATTTCCCTCCGCTAAAAAAAACCATTCAATGAATCAATTAACTGTTTTCTTGAATAATGCTCTCCATTAGTCTTTTCCATCTGCGTACTTCTTTTTGGCCCTAAAGATAAAAAGAATACAATCATTTTGCCTTGAATATCATTCAAATCTGTGAACATAAACAATAAGATAAGAATATACGACTCACAATTTCTCGACTTTCTCGCAGAATGCTGCAAATAATGAATCTGTGAAATCAGTTCTCGGTTTTCCCTCAAATTGCTTATTTTCGTCAAGACATTCATTGAATTCAGCAATCGTATCTTCCATCAAAGCTTTGACACCAGCATTTTCGACACATTGATTAAGAGCAAGTGATCCCCACATATTATCGTTAACCTCCAGGGACTTTTTTGCTCTCTTAACTAAGTCATTTGCCATAGAATTTCCGATTTTAATAAACAAAAAATGTCTATCAAGTACTCCATCAAGTACATCACGGTTCTCGCATTCTTGTAAAAATTCGTCCTGAGGTATACGCAAAAATTTCTGTATTACTATGGGATCAAGTGTTCCAGTTTCTAGGGCAGAGATGCAGGTTGAGAAACCTACATTATTAAAATTCAGATATAATTAGTTTATATGTTGTTCAAATATCTTGTTGATAATTTAATAATAACTTTCATTTACTTACAAACGATGAGAGTTAAATGAACAACAAACATGTACTTCATCCTGGAAGATTCTTTCCACACTGTCGAAGCGGCTTGATGACGGAAATTTTAGTCTGAAAATTTCCGTATTACAAAAAATCAAAAAGTCATGGATATTTATGTTTGTCTGGCCGTATATAATAATCGAAGTATAGATGACAATTTATTTTTTATTTTTATACAGTAATTTGTACCAAAATCTGAGTCCGTATAGCAAAAGTTTAGAGCTACTCGAACCAAAAATTTTAATTTCAGGACCTCATGATACATAAAGTATTCCATATAATAATTATCTATTGCACCTTTTATTATTATTATTGAAATACGTATTTTTTGTATATAAAAATCGATTGTATTATATATATTATATTTCCAAACATTTGAGAGAACGTACCTGTATGATTCCTTATCTTTTTCTGCGTATATATCGTTACCTTAGAACAGATGCTGAATGACACGTGTCATAATTTATTTCTCTATATATAGGTAAAAAAAGAGAGACAGCAATCAAATATTTCAATTACCGTGAGAGAGATATGTAAACATTTCTCCTACACATACATGTTTTAGAGGCATGCATTTACATCGTATAAATTTTATCGGGATTGTAGACAGAACTCCGACGCAGATGATTTTTAAAACCTTGTATACGTTTAATGAGTTGTAAATGATAAGATTACAAAAAATTTTCCATGACACCGGAAAATATTGATGTTATTTTTTTTTGCTTCAGAATCTATTTTTAAATAAATTTCGTAGCAAAGATGCACAGATCTGATGCAAAAATTGGGAAAATGAGGCTCCACATTCGTAGAGATTGGAAAATTTTTTGAAACAATTTCATAATTTGTTTCAAATTTTTGAGCATCAAAAATTGTCTTTACCTCTCACAAAAGTATCCGTACAAAAGAATGTTTCCCAATCTATTCTGGCGTTATTAGACAACTTTTGTAATTTTTTGTAACATATCTAAATTCTTTTATATACGAGGTTCATAAAATATATATACTCGTTTTTGAAAAATGTCCAATTTTTATTATCATTTATAAAGTTCCCCCGTTGGCATTTCGTGTATTTTTCGGATAAAATTTATTATACAATAAAACTGTATGTCCCTAAAGTCTAGATAGTGTATGCGTACCAAAACAATTTTCTCTCCGATAAAGTTCAGTATCAAATGAAACGGCGTACCTCTAAAAAATGTATGTGAACCTAATCTCTCACGATTATATCATAAAGTTTCAGTGACTTTCGTATGATTATTACATTCTTTTTATATTTTGACACACATTCATAAAATGTATTTAAAATTAAAAACAAAACTATTCATTTTGATATCTAAAATGGTCTCACATGATTTTATATAAATTTTTCGGATTTGTATCACTAATATTCTTTCCGTATATACCATAGTTTTTCCGGAATATGACATTTTTTATTTAAAATAGCATTTTTAACGAGTCAAACAAAAACCGTCTGTTCTACCAAAAAATGGATCCAACAAAATTATTTGAGGTTTTTTTAGGGGAATCATTTTGCTTCCCGACATCTTCTTCGTATTCCATGTTGTGTGTGACGAATTTTCATTTCAGATGTGTAAAACCACAACCGCCGGACAATTTACGATGGTCCAAAAATGCATTAGAAAATTTTTTTTCGAATTTTCATGCAGAATACCATGAAATTCGTTCGAATACACGAAAAAAATTAGAATATTTTTTTCGAAAAAAAAAATTAGAGGTGGCGCAAGCCCCATCAAGTTTAGCACGTATTCCCCATAAGAAAAAAAGACGTATTTGTCAATTTTATTCTGAATTCTCAACTTTAGGTGAATCGAGTTCAAAATTCACAATTTCTCTTCACAATTAGTCACAGAATGCGAATGAAATATTACTTTTCGAATATCACCTCGATAAGTGTATTTTATGGGGTCCCCAAAAACCCCCATAAGTGAAAAAATGATTTTTTCGAGTTTCTGGAGCTAATTATGATTTTTTTGCGGTTCTTTTTAACGCAGATTGTATCTAATAAATGGAATACCACTCTATACTGATAATTAGATGTTTATTCACATTATTTAAAATAAATTGTTATTGTTTTTAGCAACTTTCTCTAAGGTAAGGGTTAGAAATTCAAGGTTTTTTCTGATTTTTTCAAAAATATAATGGTTGATATTTAAGAAAAAATTGTATTTTAAAGAAAAAACGATTTAATTTAACCGACAATTAAATCAATTCAACGTAATTCAATCTCATTGAATTTCGGTTAATTTCATCCAGAGCAATGTCAAACGTTCCAGAAAAAACCACAACTTTCTAGCACTTATCTAAGAAATAATATTTATAAACAATAGTAAATTATTTGAATAAGCATGTTTGTCAACCTTCATCAATTATTACCTCACTGAGTGAAAAGTTAACAGAAATCGTAAGAGTTTAGAAAAAAAACTGCAACTTTTTAGCTCTAATCTAAGAGGAGAAAGCCATAAACGATAATAATTTGTTTTAACAATTATTTTTGCTAAACGTAATTCAATATTAACTGACTTCAAGTGAAAAGTGGGCAAAAAGTAAAAAAATTTTTTAAAAAAAGCAATTTTCTATCATTGATCAGAGAGAATATTATTGGCAATGATAATAAATCGTTTAAACAATCAGTTTTTCAACATGTATTGATTATTACTTTAATCTATTTGAAAAGTGATAAAAAGTAAAAAATTTACTAGGAAAAAACCTCAACTATCTAGTATGAATCTAGAGGAAGATAGCTATGAACATTTACAATTTGTTTAAACAATTATTTTTGCTAAATTAAATTAAATTATTACTTACTTCAAGTGAAGGACAAAAAGTTGAAAATTTCAGAAAAAACCACAACTTTGTAGCATTATTTTAAGGGGATATTGTTATAAATATTAACAAATCGTTTAAACAATAATTTTTGTAAATCCAATTGACTATTACCTTGCTCCAACTGAAACGTTGATAATTTTTTCTAAGAGAAAGTTGCTAAAAACAAGAATAAATTTTTTAAACGATTTAAATGAACATCTAATTATCAATATAAAGTAGTATTTCATATATTTGAAACAATCTGCGTCGAAAGAAAAACCACAAAAAAATCATAATTATCGCAAAAAACTCGAAAACCCAATTTTTTCACTTATCGGAACAAATTTCCGGACATTTTGCATAAAAATTCGAAAAAAAATTTTTTGGACCACCCTACTGGACATAGAAGTCTGCTTAACAAACTTGATCTCTTTTTTTGGGCTCTATACATTATGGCAAAGCATAATCCAATTCAATTCTTTTATTGCTATTACTTCTACTTCTCACAGTAAACACAGAATGTAAAATTAGCACAATTTTCGAGGTACCATTTACTTGCAACAAAAATAATCCTTGTTAGTGTCAATGCTATATTGTAAACAATTGTAGTACGAAGTACCAACCACTTCGGGTACGAGATGCAAAAGAAGAGAAACCAAAAAAAAACTACTCGTCCTTTGATATCCAAGGAACATGAAATGTTTGAACAACACTACGAAGGTAAAGTAAACACCATTCTAATTCGACCTGAAACAAAATTTATTCCTATTTTTCTACTGTGCTTCTACTACTAGTTCCAATACAACTACTATAGTGGTACAGACAGAGACACATGTCAAAAATCTTCTTTTCTCTCTCAGAGGATCTCAAAACTCGGGTGATATGGTTAGAACTATTGATGTCAAACTTAACATTAAACTTGTACCTTGGAATCAGGATGAGGATGCAATAAAAAATATCTTGTAAAGAGAGGACAATATAAGCTATTTGAAGGTTTTGTGCTAAAAAATCTTATCTAATATCTACCCATTCTTCCCTTGCGTATCCTTAGACAACCTGATACACTGTCAAACTTTCTCTGCGTGCTAAGAATGAAACACAATTTGTGGATGGACCCTTAGGATGTGAGAAAATGAACACGATGAGAGTAAATCTTTTCTTGAAAAACGAACCAGCAGCTTTTATAATTGATTTTTACGAGCCATAGTAACTTTGGGCCTCTACTTACTTTATCGTCCGAGGACCTCGACCCCAGCGCGGCTCTCTGCCTCTCAAGAAGCCTTCATTTATTTATTATAATACACACACCTGGGGCCTGTATCTTAAAGTTGTTCTAGAAGTGAGAGGAATATTTCAAGAGAGAGCAAGAACGAAAAAAACTAGCCTCACGAAAGGAATATGGTACACTAGCAAAAATCTAGGTATTGCAAATAACTAGGAATTGCAAATAACTAGGAATAACAAACAAAAAAGTCAATTCGCTCTAAAGGAAAAGAGAAGGATGCGTCAAGTCGAGAATTTCCCATCTAAAAATATATTGAGTGCATATTTCCGTTAAACAATATATCCCTTTGTATTTAATATATCGTTTGCTTCGGTTAGCAAAAGTACGACTATGAAGGTACATCCATCAATGCGCTGAGTAGTCAGTGGTCACTCACTACTCGCTAATTTTGAATAGATGCTCGTTTGCGAAGGAACTTAAGTCACTGTCATCCCTATTCGTACCGAATATTAATTCTCAACCTGTGAGTACCAGTGATATTTCATCCACGTCGTTCATCAACCCCATCAGTTCTGATAAGAATAATCAAGATTTCAATAGCATTATGCACTTCTAGTGCTATCGATCATGATTAAACTCAATTCTTCGTATGCTCCATACTCAATATTGAAGGGACTAGTAAGAACTTTGATCCATCTTCTATATCATTTGTTATGGAACAAAATATTTTAAACCGTTTTGACCTTTGACTTGATCCTACTCTGAATTTCATCTACAAAATATCCACTTTACTATGAGAAACCTAACTAAGATGGGTATTTATGAGATACTTCAGTCCAAATTCCGGTCAAAACCTCGAAAATCGGCAGTTTCCGATCGAGATGGAATTCACTGTACGTGTATAAGGTTCATTTCTGTCGGAAAATCTAAAAGAGTAGATTTTCATATTTATTAGTTTCGACGAGGTATAGGCTCAAAGTCGAACGTTCCGCCGAACACTTGTTACGCAGCTAAAAATTCTCGCGCGTCCGAGTGAAATATAAGTGTCGGAAAAAAGCAGTTGCAAGTTGACCAATATTTCTTGACCTCATGGATTTTATTCGTTGAGGCAGATAGAATAAATTGAATTGAATTGATCCAGGCCGCATCAGGCCGCTTCGATTCTTACTGTGTTGTACGCGGGAAGGTGTCTCCAATAAAGTGGCGTTGAAATTTTCTGCCCTAGCTTGCCCGTCTTTTTTTGGGAACAATTTCTCTGAGGCGTGCGGCGCGACGCGTCATTTTACGGACCTGATGCGGCAAACAGCATGGGGCTCGTAGCATAAGCGATACGGGGAATTAATCAACCTATTATCATTGCAATAAATTATTATGAAATTATTTATTTACTTGCAAGTTACATAAAAGAAAAATTAATTAAAAAATTTCCGGGAATTTTCAATATCGATCTTAGATTATTTATCATAAGTTACCATAAATTACCTGTGAAATTAGTATAAATTAACGAAAGTTCTCATAAGTTCTCGGAAATGTATGGTAAGTTACCATAAAGTACCTGTACAATTAGCATAAATTACCCGAAAATTTCCGAAAATTTTTTGAATATAATTTGACGTCAATTATGCTATTACGTGTTATTTCCCTTATTCTTCGAGTTAAAATCGGAACATAAATCTTCATCGAAATGCAGTTGCCATTTTGTGTCCGCCATTTTCAATTTCGAAGTATCGATATCATTTTTGAATTCAGCGACCCCGAAAACGTAAATAAAAGTTGATTTTCATTTCATCCTCTATTTTTGTATGCAAGTCGGCCACCATTTTGTGTCCGCCGTTTTCAATTTTGGAAAACCAATATTATTTTCGAATTCAGCGACCCCAAAAACTTCCGGATATGTACCTTTCAACACAGTTTATACATGTTTAGGGGTTTTTACCGGAAATTTGGGATCTTGAACCACTGTGCGTCGTTTCGAAAACTGAACATTTTCAATAGTTTAACAGGAAAAATTTGAGTCAAAAATTGAAAGTCAAACAATGGATTTGAACAATGTGGTGTGATGGAATATAAAAAGCAAGATCGGTCTTTTTAACTTATTAGGTTTATGATCTAAACATTGAACATGTTTGCTATGAGACTGATAATTAGTTTGAACTTGATATTCAGCGACCTTTTCATGGTTTTTAGGATCTTTTCTAAAATTGCCATGATGCAGTCCCAGTAGAAAGTTATCTACCTTTTTGTCTCATGCAACACGTATCACAACCTGAACAATGAAATTCAAATACTGCATTAATCAGATGAAAAACATCAAGTCCGTTTTTGCTTGGTTTTATGAACTAGTAAAATTTGGAATCAACTCTGAAAATTGTTTTCATATGAGAATCACTTTTTAAATGATGAACTCCAATGGGAAGGTATTGGCAAAGAACACATCCACCGCGGGCAAAGAGGCGCTGCTGTATCGAAACAAAAATGGCTGCCTATGTGATTCGGCATGCATATGATTTGCATTATTTGTGTAGGAATATCTGTAAATTAACCATAGATTTTATTTGATGATCATGATAATAATTCTTATTAATAATAACGTATTAGCTGTATGAAAACTTGCCAGGAAATACTTAACCATCAACGCTGAAATGCAGAAAGAAAATTGGTATTTGTTGATCAGTATCTTGAATTTCGAGTCGTTTTAACCATTCGGAACGTTTATCAACAACAATGCTTCCTCCAACAAGATTTTTCACTGTAACAGTACTACCGCCAAATTTTGGTACTTTATGGAAACTCAAATTACTGTAGAAATTTTTTTTGGAGTCACAATTGACAACGCAGCACACAGGAGAATTCCATTTCTAAGATTTTATATTAACTTAGTGAACTTCTTATGTACTTCTAACGGATTAATCTGACACAAAATAATTATTATTGCGTTATTTGACAATATCCCTCATGTAAACAATGCTACGTGTATCCCACAGGCAGCCATTTTGGTTAGTTCGCTAGATGGCCATCAGGTCTTGCATTGAAACTTTGAATTCCCAATAGGAACAAGAGATTTAATAATCAACATTTTGTGCAGCAGAAGGGCTTAATTGCTCCGTGTTAGCTTCTTCATGTGTTTTCAACTTATTATTAATATGTGAATAAACAATTTTAAAAATAATTATTTAGCAACAAAATATTTGCATCAAAGTTTATGTTAGATTTTTGGGAAGATTCATGTCATAATTCATACATTGTATGAACCAAATGTTTTATAGTAGCTTTTCTACTTTGAATACGGTAGTAAGATAGAAGTATATGGTTTCGACCTAAAGAGCAGTAACATTGTCCTAATCTAAACGAGATGATAATAAATCCACATTTTATTTGTTCAAAAAAATTGTGTTTCCCTCGTATTTTGAGTAAATATATGATCAACATGTGAAATTTTATTATGGTTCAGAAAATCTTGTGAGGAATTGAGAATTCTATGTCTGGGCATATGTCGGTCTGTTTTGTTTATTCCTCACAAAAAATAAACTAAATTCATTTCCTAACCTTGAGGGTCACTTTGGAAAAATTATGGGATGTGGGCCTAATTTCTTCAAATAATCTGTTTAAACAAATTACTTTTGCAATACTAATGCTGAATTCGTGATCAGCAACCCCGAAACCCCCTGAGTAAACATTTTCAAGCCATATTATGAACTAATATAATAATTATGGTGAAATGCAAATCGGATAAAACAAAAAATCTTCAGATGCGATTCTCTCGAAATCATGTTTTTCCAAAAACGTCGTTACGGTGGCCGGGATTGCAAAAAAAGTTTTCGTTTAATTTTTATATCAATTTTATAAATTTTTTATTAAATTTTGTCAGAAGCAAAAAGTGTTCCTTTTGAGAAAATCGTCCCCGTTTACAAAGAAAATTTTTTTAAATTTTGAATCGTTCAAGTACACCACAAGACCCTATACTTATAAAAAATTTTCTGGTTTTATGCTTTCACATGAGCTGTTGAATTGGAATTGTGGTCACAGCAAGCCTAAAAAAAGCGTGTTGCGGCAATTGTTGTAACTTTCATAATTATCAACATTTTTTCATTCTTTCAATATGATTTTGCACATCAGACATTGTACTACGCAAGACGTATAAACAGTTTTCAATAATAATATTTCTACATACCTTCACAAAAATTCAAACTTTTCCCTATTTTCCCGCACCTCAACATATATAACCCCTTCAAATTTGAAAAATTAATATTCACTTGTTCAAAACTACTATTATGAGATAAATTTTGAAAATTTATATTTTAAGATTGTTCATTTTTTAACCTATTAGAAAAATTATCGTGTTGATTTTCTTATATGATCAATGTTGTTGATGTTTTGGTGTTCATTTATCTGAGAGGTTGATTAACAATAGGTGAAGTGGCGGTATTCATGACATACTCTATAAATATGGATCTAAGTGTTTATGGTACATAGTTTTTAATTTCCAAAAATTTTCGTTAACCTGATCATAGGGTCAAATGTTGAACTCTTCTGTTGAAGAATTATTTTTCATTTAAAGGTTCATCAATCGAATTGGAATTGTATCCCTCTGTTGAGAATTCAACTTTTTTTTTACATTCTCATCATTTATGATTGAGAAAGTATTAGAATCGTCTGAAATTTCACATCTTGAATTTT